>JAVLUE010000305.1:0-20001 GCA_034190945.1 Octodonta nipae | reverse complement strand
AATGTATATTTTTGTTCATGTATTTCCAGGATATATGAATTCGTATAAATATAAAATTTATTCTTATGAAAAACATGATTAATTGGTTAAAATTGAATCTCGAAACCAAAAATTCCAAAATTTCGGGGGGGGGGGTGAACCCCCAGACCCCCCCGCTGGCTACGAGCTTGCGAACAAGAATCCTCGTACTTGTTTGGTTTGGCCCACATTGTATATAGACGAATATATGGCATATATGAAGCTGAGCACACATCTATATGGGATTAATCTGCACTTCGCGAGTCCCACATATCAGGTCATGGCTTTATATAAACTTTTTCAACTTATAAACACGTGAATCTAACCTCAATTTAAATACAACAACTCAGAGTAACTCCCTATTTTTTTAAAAACTCGTAGCCGCAATTATTTACGAATGTATTTATACTTCGTCTTTGGTTATTATATTATACCTAACTGAAGGTGTGTATCTCATCTTGACTCTTGAGGAACCTTTACGTAATGTTCGGTGTCGACAAATCGCCGTAGGTATTTTTCTCAAAGCAATTCTGAATCCGATTTAACGAAAATATGAGAGATACAATCAGCATCATTCAAGAGTAAAACTTCTTAGACATACCATATGTAATACTGCCATTGTAAGAAGCTGTCAAAAATTAAAATCTGGCATTCTTTTGTAAATAGATCAAGCGCTTAGCATAGGGATCAATCGTTTTATCTTGTAATGATTGCATAGTTCTAATTAACTGGCCATATGATATGTCCATCGCAAACTTAAGAAATCTAAAGATTTTTATGAATAATGTTTTTTACAGGCGAACTTACTCCCAAAGACGACAACATCAAGCTGCACGGAAAATACAGCAGTTCATGCGACAGTCAAAAAATAAGTAAGTAAAATTTCTTAGAGAAAAATTAATATCGAGGCTGATTGTAAATGAGATGTAATATTATATAATATAATTTTTGAAATTTTTCAATGCTAATCAGTATTTGGGATGATCCAATGGACTCTGTAACATGTAGGGTAAGTTTCCAAATATTTAGGGAAAAACGAAAATGATGATTTGACCTAAGAAAAACATTAAATAACCCAATTAAGTGATTAAATCAATATATTGCAAGATAGAAATTTAGTTTTTTACAAGAAAAACAATTTTATTAATTAAAATACAACTCAAGAAAAGTTACAAACAGCATTGCGGTTTAGTTACAATTTCAAGAATAAAACAAAACAATAAAAATTCCTTACCCAATTAGTTGTTCAGTGTTTACTAATGGTTCAGTTTTCTAAAATTATACACTTTAAATTTATGATATGTGAAGCAAGTTAAACAATGTTTTCAACATTGTTAACAGAATTCAATTGACCTTTAATCTGGAATAGCTATGCTTAATCAGATTGAAGGTGTTGCGTATTTGAATATGAAAAGTACAAATAAATAACTGCGCCTCAATAAAAAAATATTTGTGTTTTTAAACTACAAGTAAGGTTTCATTGTAAATTTGTTTAATTTTTATGTATTTTAGAGATTTTTTTTACCAGAAAAAGAATTTTTTGCTTAAATTATAACACCTAAGAATATTCATAGGAATTACACCTTGTACTTTATATTTCTTCCAGAGCGGTGTTGATATCTAAACATCGTTATCTTAACACCACTTTAATTGCATTATAATCTAATAATATCCAGATACGAATTTCTAAATATATTTCTTCAGATCTATGTAGAGTTCGTATGAACATCACTGTCTTTAATTTACTTGCAACAGACAACTGTAACCCATGTTTGGAACCCAAATAACAACGACTTTTGTAGTGTAATCCTCTGAGAATTCGAGTCAATGATATTTGGTACCAGTTATCAACAGCATTGTGATCCTTTCACTTCTGCTGTGCTTTTGGACCATTCCTAGGCTTTGCATTTTTAATAAAGTGTAAGATCCTTGAGCCTGTCTGGGACAATAAATTTCCTATACAATGTTTATTGGCATCACAAACAATAAACTGTATGGTGCAATAGTTAACAGGTTTATTAGAAATGTACTGGTAAAAGTGCAACATCCTGAAAAACTTGTAGTTTGCCATCAATGGTACTGAATTTTCCGAGGCAATATGCTTCATATATTTTCACAATTTGCAGACAATTTCTCAATATTTTATCGTGTACTGTGATTATCAAAACTGAGTCTACACAAATGGTACAATTACCGCTTTAAAGCACATAATCTGTCTTGATGGTCCATACTGTGTGAACTTTGAAAAGTACATTGACATTGCTATGATTTCCATTTTGCAATCCTGTAAAATACAGTAAACACAATGGTGGTAACTTTCACATCTATATTTCTTTGATATTCGCATCAAATTATTCTTTACTCAGTAAAAGAATTAGTAACCTGTACTATTTATTACCTTTATCTGAATCAGTAATCAAACCAAAAGCTGAAATTTCTGACAATACATCTCTAGCTATTATTGTTGAACCTCTTCTTGGTCGATTGTTTCGTTACATTAAATTTGCTCTTTTCATTATTTTGACATTGCGCAATAAGGTCAGCGCAAATATCCGATCCATATCTTAATCATGTTCTTCTGAAAATCTTCATCAATATGCTCGATTGATAACACATCCTCTGGTTGAAAAATTTTATATAACCCATCATCCGTGAAGTAATTTCATTTTAACTTAAAATTATGATTATGAATATGGAGATGTCAACAAAAAAGTACCAAGTCTAGATTATAAAAATTTACTTGCACGTTCTAGCTTGCTATGCATACATTGTCTAGTTATCACAGATAAACAGATTATGATTACGATATTACCAACAATAAATATTGTAACAATCGATTTTAGCCTGATAAAAATATATGTTGTTACTAATTTTTATTTCAATTTGTAGATTACAGAAAGAACGAGCAGAAAGAGAGAAGCTGGAGGCCCAGTCAGTGGATGTCCATCAAAAGTTACTGTGTCCAGGGGCATCATCCAGTTACATAGGCCCAAATAGCAAGTGAGTTTTGAATTTTTAAATTCAATAACACTTTCATTTATTTGAAGGATATTTTACATACCTAATAAAATATTCTTTGGATACATATTGTATTCAATCCCGTTGACCACAATTACCTTGTACCAGTAAAATAAACACAAAAGAGAACATTAAGTCACTATATTGTCTTTACGTCTTGTATACAAAATTTATTACATAAGCTACAAGCTACGGCATTTCCTAATGTTCTATAGGGTGTGCTAATAGTATATACACGGAGTAATAATGTGGGTATATCAAATATATTTTAAAAATCTGCTAGCAGAGGAGGATGCGGAGTAATGAAAAATGAAAAATAATTTTACTGGAATTCCTATTATTATTAATATTTTTTTAAAATTGGAATATCCTGTATATTATTACATATTTGGATACCTGGGTTAATTTTGGTCCAAATGTGTATCTACAATGCAGCTTTTGGGCGTTTTCGGATTTTTTTCAACATGTTAACGTCTAGAAACAGCTAAATATTAGAGGTATCCAGTATCATAGGACGCGTTAATTCGGGGAAACTAATCGTTAACTTTATACCAAGTGCTAGAATCAAAAACATGAACTTTCTTTATTTTACCAGGTATCGTCATTCCAATCTTGAAAAATTTAACCATGGATAACTTGATTTTTTCGAATAGAATTCCCACATTTTTACCGACTTCCAAAAAGGAGTAGGATATCAATTCGTCGCGTATTTTTTTATGTATATTACCTGATTTCTTCTCCTATGGTGAACCGTTTTGAATGAATATGGTCTTGTTTAATAGAGTATATATCCGGATTGGTGAAACTTCAAATTTTGGAAAAGAATTCTATTGGTAAAGTGATGAAATTTGTGAATGAACACATGCGTGCATGGAAATCGACCATTATCCCTAACATATTGATCGATTTTTCGAAAACTCCTTATGGATGTGTATAGTTCTTTAGCGTTTAATATATTAAAGAAGATCCCTAGGTGATCTCATATACTTTTCTGCGACGTGCAACTTGTAGTTTAATCGCGAAAAATTCCAAAATTCTTATAAAATATTTCATCTAAATGACATTTCCTCATAAATATTTTAATTCCAACGTAATAGTGCGGGAATTTTAGGCACTGGAAATTTTAATTGCGAATTTGAAAATTTTCTATGTAAATTTCAAGCATATAGGTAGTAAAGCATAGTATTTTCGGTTGCTTAAATCAGTGAGTACCAAGCTTGTATACCAGGCAAATACCTATTTAAATGAAAATTTTTCCATTTTGCGAAGACGGTGCTTTTGGTTGTCACATTCTCCCGGCCTAATTGAAAATTCAGTGACAGCACATGTCAAACTCTAAAAATGCCGCTATTTGGTGCGTTTATACAGAGGGTGTTTAGTTATAGCAAACAAAATCACAAAGTAAAGTGATAGAAGGAGTTGCATTTATATGATGATTGAAATATAAAACGGAGTGGTCCATAGGCAGCCGTATATACAGGATGGTTGGAATATAGGGTGGAGTGGACGTTTGGTGGTATAAAAATGTTGGAAAAAATGTAATATTAAAAATTATATGGATGATTAAAAAACTGTTATATGATGTGGACGTAAACAAATTATATACAGGATGGTTGAAATATATTTATACAGTGTGATTAAAAAATATATTTATTTTATAGCCCATAAGAAGTTGCATAAAGTGTGGAGAGGAATTAATGTTACACAGGGCCATAATTTAAAATGTTAAAAATGAAATAATTTATGAGGTAGCCCACAAGGAGTTATATACTATGGTTGAAATATAGGACGGATTTGACTCCATAAATATAGTTTACAGAAGGCAGCTAACAAATTTATGCTTGTTCGTGGGCAGTCTTATATACAGGATGGTACATAGGGGGAATGGAATTATCTAGAGGTATACAGAGTTGTCAAAAAAAGTTGAAGAACGATTACATGGCGTGGTCCATAAGGCATAAATATATTTGGCTTATTAAGTCAACGCGTACTAGTACATTTTGTTCGTAAACATTTACCTGTCAATTTAAATGAAAATGTATCATTGTGTAATGTTGAGGCTTTCGATGTTGTTACCTGGTCCTATCTAAGGTTATACATACAAAATAAGAAATAAAGAATGAAAACTACCTGAGTTCAAATAAACTAAAAAGTTGAAAATAAAACATAAAAAAATATATATAACCGACTTCCACCTATAACTGAAAAGCTAAAAATAATTATAACAAAATACAACTCTAGCAAATAAATAACACAATCAATGTTGTTAGGTACCTACCCAGGAAGTAAAAAATGTAAACATTAAAAGGTGCTCATTCTGTACAAATTAATTACCTACCAATCTAGTATATTTTTGAAGTCGGTGCCAAGCAACAATCAAGTTTGATAAAGTAGTAGATAAGTACGCAATGAAGGATTTTCGATTTGCTTGGCACCGACTTCAAAAATATACTAGATTGGTAGGTAATTAATTTGTACAGAATTAGCACCTTTTAATGTTTAATTTTTTTGCTTCCTGGTTAGGTACCTAACAACATTGATTGTGTTATTTATTTGCTAAAGTTGTATTTTATGCTCAAGCCCTCCCGAAGTAATCAAAGCTCTATGCTTTTTTAGTGTTTATCTTGCTAAAACATACCTTCAGCGGGGTTAAGCCCATCTCAAACGAGGTCAAGCCCCTCCCCCTACGACAATCCTGTCAACATTTTTACAAAATACGAATAACTCCTAAACGGTACGTTTTAGGTACCATGTATGACAAAATCACACTAAAATAATCCAAACATGTAATAATAGACAGAGTATTTTATTTAAAAAATGCAACTTTAATATGACTCACCCTGTATGTCCGGAATTTCAGCTTCAACCTTATGTCTACACTGTATTTATTTGGTATAAATGGTTGGCAATTGAAAATTTAATTATTAATAAAACAATAATCCAAGCTTCGTAATTCTTGAAATCGGACAAAATCTATAACCCTAAATTGAATTATACGATTTGTAATATCTGTTGAAAAGAAATGTCAGAAGAACAATATAGGTACATATGAGAGTACAACTGAATGTTGTTTGTGATCAATAACATTTCATTTGTATAGCTATATGTTTGCTGGCAGTATGAATAATACTGGTTATAATTTATCACCTGCAGTTATTTAGTTTTTATATTGGCGCCACTGTTATTATATTTCCTTAGCGTATTATTTTTGTCAGATGTTTGTTGCACCAAATATTAATTAATAGCTTGTTGAAAGAACAGGACATAAAATTGGTGGTACTAAAGCTGAGTTGGTTAAAATAAAAAAGTTTGGTTTGTAATAGGATGTTATTAAATGTTGTTAATAATGAAAAGTAGTATATAATTTAAAAATGTGCCTTGCCATGTGTTAAGCTTGCACGTTAAACATCTTCATTGGATTACTATAAAAATAAGAAGATAATGAAAAAATACAGGAGCTAATACCTTAACTCGTAATACACCACTCGATAGATATTTTCACGACAGAAAATTCAACAGAAAATCGCTTAGGCCATCAGGTAAATAATAGTACATAAGAAATAATACTTTTAGCAGCAAACTCCTAAACGTAAATTAATTGAACTTTAAAAACCCGAAAAAGGTGGATCTTTTTATTTATGCTTATATTGTGACAAATTATAACGCCATCATAATGCTGTAAATGGGAAAGTTGTAGAAAATTAGAAAATCATCAAAATGAGTATTCACAAATCTCTCTTTTTTTCACAGAGATAACCCGGAAAACCGGTAAAAAAGATGTATATTGTCCGATAAGTAAATCTTGACCATGGTTCGATGGGGATATATAAAATATATTTTGAAAGCAGTTAAATCCACTTCACTTCATTTTTTGTTGTTGTGTTGTAAAATCTATTAATAATGCTTGGGAATACTGGCTTATAAGTGACGCTTGTTTTTCTTCAAATGTCTTGACAGTGGAGCATCCATCCAGTGGAAAAAGTATTTTAATTAATAACAATATAGAGGTAACTATTAACTTAATAAAGCAATGTAAAAATGTATCAATAAGCACAGATAATAGACATAAAAATAAAAAATATTAGACCGCGGAGAAAAAACATATAATAATACAATTCATTATGTGCCCCCAGCTCAAGAAAATCCTGTATCCGTTCACGTGGTTTGACAGCTCCGTTCAGTGCTCCGCTGGCTCTCAAAATATCTTTAGTATACCCTGATCAGACTAGCCTAGTTATTACTATTCGCAGTGCAAACTATCTCCGAATATTATTTAAATTACTAATCTTCAATAAGGGGCCATTCATAAAATACGTCAACCTAAATTTTACCTTTTCGGACTCCCTCCCCCGTCGTCACGCTGCGTTACAGTTTCTGAGACCCCCCCCCATAAATATTATGCCACACAACCTAGAACTTTTGTTATAACTCACTTCTCACAGGCGCCATTTATTTCGAAAATGTTAACTGTTAAATCTAAGAAATGTTATCGTATAATGAGTAGTTTTTGTTAACTACTAAGTGACGAATGAGATATATATATATATATATATATATATATATATATATATATATATATATATATATAAATATGGTAAAACCTTTAAAATATGTGCTTTTGTAAGATATAGTTGTAGTTGTAAAAACCTTTGTATATCTAAAAAAATTCGCTAACTCATTTATTCGAAATTTTTAACATTTCTATTGAAATTCGAGTTAACCAGGTTCTATAGTATACGACAAATTATGTGTGTATAATAACTTTATTTTATCGTCGGCCGTGTAAAGTCTTATTTTCATTTGCTATTGAATAGAGAGCCCAGAATCCCTGGACGCTCTTTTTTCTATGATATTGGATGTACAGACGAACCGACTGTGACGAACTTAAAGTAAATATACCAAATAATAAGCTTTTGTGACTGAAATATATATGTAAAAATAGAAAAATTAAATTAGAAATGTTTGTAGGGCCAACGTCACATTTCCTTAGACGGGGGCTCCCCCCTTGTCACAACCCGCCACACTACCTGTGACAGCCGCCCCCTGTGTGCGAAGAACGTATTTTATGAACGACCCCAACTACTTGTGTCCACTTTTTACCAGTTTTTCTGACTTTTCTTGGTAAAAACTGATCTAAACAAGACTTATAATCACTCATTAAGAATCTTGCCCATTGACCGCATTACGATCAGTTCATTAGTTTTTATAATATGTATAGACAAAAAAACAAAAAAAAAAATTTTTTTTCAGTTGAATTATTCTCTATAAAATGTTACTGAAGTGATTGTAGAAACAAATTGCTGTTATATGTTATGCCCCAAAATGATTATTTTTGTTGTATAAACTGGTGTACTTATAACGAAAATAACAGAAAACATGTAATTTATACTCCCTGCACGTTGGATTTAAATAAAAAATGTTATGTATTTCTATATTTATTATTTTTTTATTTTCAGATCAAATAATACACACTTCTCAGAAGACTCAAAAAGAAGCAACGATAAGAAGTGATGAGCGTAGTATAATTAATTACCTACCTATAAATATTATATACTTAAAAAGTAATTAACAAGTTGTCCTTAATTCTTTCATTAATTAGCTACTATTAGAACGAATACCATTATTACTCTAATATATATTCTTATATCTTTACAATGTCTATTTTGGCTGTTATTTGGTAGTTTTTATGCATTTATTAAATGAATGCAAGGATTGACAACAAAAGTGAGACGATATTAGACGTTGTACGATCTTTTACTATAATTCTGATTGTATGGATTCAGAGCTGTGATTTTAGCTAGAAATACACTTTTTCAAAACGAACTTAATACATTTTATAATTTAAAGTGTTTCGTGCTATGCCTAAAAATATTCCTTTCAAATTTACTGATGTCCTTTTTAATAAGGACATTAGTATAATTTTCTAGTCGTAATGTATTCTTATAACTTACATATTATATATAAAATCAAATACTTGTATAGTGCTGTTTTTCATTTTCATCAGTTAGTTTATATATGTAGATACTATTGTTACTTGTTAATGTTATTGATTTTATAGCTATAGTTTTTTTATATTTTTGGGTGTTTTCACTGCCACTGTAGAATGTACTTTTTGATTCTCTCATTCGCAAAAACTGTATAGATCTATTGAATAGTTAAAATTTCTTCTATAGTACTTAAAGCAATACGATTAAATATTTTGGCAAAGTTTCACAGTAAAATTATATATTTAAATGAAATAATGAAAATGAACATTTTGAAATTAGGTATACTCAGTGGCAAATTTTTCGGAATTCCATGGCTTTCAAAATCAAGTTAAAGTATTTCTAATTCAATATTTAATAAATATGTTTCACAATTGTTGACTTTCAGTTTTCCTTTTTAAGTGTACTGAAATGGACGCTAGGAAAGCAGGCCCACCTAATCAAAAAATACAATGCCCATCTGGATAAGAAATTTAATACGTTGACTTAGCAGTGAAAGGGTTAATAAATTATAAACAACGCGATGTAATAATTTTTCACATATCATTTCTTTAAAATAACTTTGTTTACTATTTATGTTCATTAAAACTACACAAACAGTTTGTCTAACGAAATATCACAGATTTTTTTCTAATTCACATAGATATAATTTGTAGTGCAACCTTAGAAAATTTGTTTTAGAATATTCACCTCCTTCTGATTTAAGCAACAAAAATATCGAGCTACTTTAAATTAATTAGTAAAGTATATTTTAAACATATATGTCTACTGGGTTTATCAAGTGTAGGTATCAATATGTGTCTTTCCTTGAAACATTCGCTGTTTAACTATTTCAAATTTGAAATGATGTTTTCAATTAAATTATTATTTGTCCTTATAATATTCGATTTTGTTTCTGTAAAACGTTTTTTTTTTCTAGATTCTTAATTCAAATTGACTGCATTACCTATTTAAAAAAACATCATTAAATAATTTTATTCTTTTCTATGATGTATTTTCTTTGCTGTAAACTATTATATCATATTTGAAAACATTTAACTCCAGAATTCACTATTTCATTTCATAATTTCTATTCAAAAGACTCTATTAACTTGTTCTCTTTATGAAAACATTGAAAGACATATGTTTTGAAAATATCAGTTTTTGCTTTGTAAAAATGTTTCAAACGCTCAATTTCTTCACATATTTTGATTGGGGATAAAGCATTGCTAAATAATAATTGAATAAAACTTACATCTGAATTATATTATTTTTATGTTACGTATAGAGTTATTTTATGATATGCTGTAATATTAACAATAATAGATACTACATGCTTCATTGATCGAAAATATATTTGCTATTGAAACTTTGTCAAATTGCTGCTTGTTAAATGAAAAATGAGAGAGTTCGCTCATACATATCATTATAGTATAAATAAATAAACTGTAGTCAAAATATTATGATCAAAAAAGTATTCATCTGCTGTACAATGAAGGGATAAACGGAGTGTACATAACGTTTGTTTTCTATTTTTTAAGGGATGATTTAGAAGATTTGTTGGTGCTCAAAATGTACTATCATGCACAACTTAAAAGTTTCTGTTTGTAGTATTTCGTCAATTATTGCGAGGGAAAATTCAGTTGTAACGATGTTTTAAAGGAAAATCAAGTACCTGCAGGCAGGCTAATTTCGTACTTACAAAATTCCCTCCTGTGTACATAGTGTTGTTTGTTTTTTGAAATTTTATTCTTTGAAAAAACTTCTCTTATATAAAATAGAGTACATAAGTATTATGTAAATTTAATGTTAATACTATTTATACATAGCGAAACTGCTTGACAATTTTTAGTCTTAAATGCATCTCTAGACCACAATGACAGTAGTTTGCAACAGTGGACATTTGTCTAGAACCTTCATAAAATTTTAAGATATTTTTAAATAGTTATTTGGAAATAAGCATTTTGCAGATGACGACTTTAACACTTATGGCAAATAAATATATTTAAACACATTGAAGGAGGAATTTGGGCGTAATGTCATTAATTGTTAAGCCCAGTTACCCGTTTCCTAACATTACAAATGATAGTCATAAAGTGAAAGCAAATAAATAGATTTGTAAAACAGATTGTTTTAGTGATACAATTATACTTTTACTTAAAACATTAAAACATTTCAGCAATAATAATATTTTAGGATTTTCTATAAGCGGTCGTTCCTAATTCCCAATAAATAACTTATGCAATCCGGTATATTATTGATTCACTCTCTCTATCATTCTGTTGTGATTCATTCTTCTATCGAAAGCATTCCCTACTTTTCTATTAGAAGCCAGTGACCGAATTTTTCTCCTCTCTAGAATATTTGCCAATAGGCAAAACAATTATTCATGTAGTAGGTATTTATATATTTTTAAATGAAAGCTTGTAGTAAACATTTAATAATTTTATTAATAATAATGATATTATTTTATCTTAAAAAATATATAAATAGTGTTGTGGCGAATATTGTCCACTATTCCTTTGTATCTCCCATCATCGTAGGTAAGTCTGTCAATACCTATTAGTGCGATATTTAAGTAAAGATGTCATTATATAGATATAACGTTCATCAAATATGGGGAGTTGATTTATCGCAGTCTTTTGTTCTACTTTATTATAGAATCAGATATCCCAGTGAATAATTAAACACAATGGGAACCTACATCTGATTAACTGCTGTTATCTGTTGTATTTTAAGTACCTTATTAATCTCGAAGGGTAAAATCGACATTCTGGTTGGATTTGAGAATCTTTGTTGTTCTAAATAATATTTGCTTGATGTTGTACATTTTCTTGTAGGTACGTATAAACTGTTAGTGAAAACGCCAGAACACAAAAACATTTATACAAATTTTCAGAATTTATTTTTCATGGAATATGTGATGACAAACGAAGGAATTATGGTAGGATCCAACAATTTGTGCTATTAGTAAAATATGTAGTTTGCACCCATCATTTATTACCTGGAAGTAGCCCACTGTGCTCCGATCGTCTTACTGAATTTGCTTGAGTGAGTTATATTCTGATTCTCTGGCTGATTCATCTCGACCCACAAACCGTGAGAGATAAGATATAACAGACACAGGCAAATGCGGGGACGCTATCTCTTTAATATTCTCCACCTCCAGGTTATATGAGCTCGATGGTCGTTTGATTCATAAATAAGACTACAAAAGCTTCTACTCGCATGGAATTTGTTTGCCATAAGTGACTAATAGGTTAGGATTTCAGAAAGAAATTAATATTTTCCTGTAACATACACGAAATAACAATCAATAATCAACAATCCTAGCAGTAGTAACTTAAATCATGTAATTATATGTCCGTTAATATTTTACTGTACATGCAACATTAAACAATTTGAAAATGGAAATTCAACACCAATAGGTATATATCGAACATATGTAAATTTGTAACTAAAATTATGTCTATAGAGATAAAGTGTTATGGATAACAATTAAATATATAATTCAATTAAATTTTATATCTGTGAGACATATAACACTATCTAAAGAATGTATTTAATATATAATGTAGTAAATCGTTATTTTAGTGAAAATATTAATTTCCTAAGTATTCAATATTTAAACTTTAAAATGAACCTATATGAATAAACACAGTTAATAATGTAGTAGCTATAAGTAGGTAATTCTTTCGAAAAATCTTTTTAGAAAAGTACTGATTATTTTTTTAAAAATATTTACAACTTTCTTCAAATAACTAAACTGAACTTATTGTCATTTACTTTGAAAAGATTTACATTTTTTCAATTTCACGGGGTTGTCTATTAAGAAAACTGTTATCTACAAAACAATGTTATATATATCAAAATAAGACAAAAAATGATATTACTTTTGAATTCATTGTGCAAACATTGCATATGGCATTCTTAACTCCTTCAGGACTTTATTTCTAGATAAGTGACATTTCCACCACAAATAATGATTTTAATAATTACTATATATAGGTGCCTGTCGATAAGTTTATAGTAATTCTTGCTTCATTCATTCGTTTTTATATATGTACCTATTTTATGTGTTTACTGCGACAATAATACAACTAAATACCCTTTAATCGAAATTTTGTAAAAAACACAGGATTTTTTTAAATACTAATATTAATTTGAAGTATTTCAAAACGATGAATGAAGATTTTCTTAATCCCAAAGAGTGGTTAAAAAATAAAATAAAGTGTTTTTTCAATTCAAGGGGTAAGAGCTGGAGCAAAAGTTCTGAACAAAATTTGTAAAGCTTGAAATGTTATATAGTTTCCTTCGAGGGTTAAAATAATCTTTCATGTATCGTATTTAAAACCTCAAAGATACTTATCTTCAACACATAAAATCTTCAATATTTTTGTCATCAATTTGATTTAGAAGCCTAGGTGTTTGACTGAATTACAATCTTTGTTTTCTATTCCTTTTCGCTTGATCTCAATTTGGTCTTGCTTATGATTATTAAACTACACCTCATTCTAGTACTTAAAACAAAATAAATATTTTTCTCACAATGCACATTTATTTCTTCACTTTTGCTGGCATAATACTAATTTCACACTAAGGGTACATTATTCGATTTGTAATTCATACATTCGTATTTGTAGTTCCTAACTATTCGAACACAAATCGGTTACATCCCCCCACGAGATCTAATCTTCAAAATATTAACAATATACAAGAGTTGATCAATGAGAAAAGTATTGTAGTCACCCAGAATAAATTGAAAAAATAATCAGTACGAACAGTTTGTAGCTGCACAGTACCTATATCTATATTTACCTGTTTATACTAAATCATATATAAGCATGTATGAACTTTCCATACATGATCACAGATTTTTCCATAATGGTTACTGCACTCGAAAGTAGCAAAATTTATTTTTTCTGATTTATACTTAATTGAAATGTGATGTCTGTAATAAGATTGCTGTGGTCGGTAAACCGTAGTTGCATCAATATTCTCTGCACACATTGCAATAATGTTGTTATTAAAAATATACGTAAATCAAATATTTTTTCAGTAGTATAGACAACTCTTCTGACAATCAATGTTTTAACACTTGAGTAAATAAATTTATTTTTTTAATTGTTGTTACAAGAACTCAATAACATGAATAGCGTTTTTATTTTATAGACATCACATGAAAGTTTCTTCCTATTTGTACTTATCTAGTTTTAAGAAAGATTGTGTTGTCTTGTTTGTGACCGAAAAACATCGCAGCACCTAAATGCATTCTGACTGATGTTCAGTCGATTGTGTCACAAACTTCCCTTATTGGCTCTTGTCATTCCATTAAAAAAGATGTTCAAATTCATATTTTGATACTATTGATGTATTTTATAGAAATGTTTATTTATTTCAAATTTAAGTGTTGTTAGATTATTTAATTAGTTTACTAAAATTGGAAATTAGAGTGCAGATGTTAACTATGATACTATATTGTAACTAATAAACACTTTCCAAACTAATTACGTTTGTTCAATTGCTTCCGATTTCTGACTCCTTATAAGTATTCTAATCGAAAGAAGTTGTTCTGGCCTTTCCGGTAGGTCCCAATGACATTAGGAGCATTGGCTGTTCCAAGGGAGGGCTACGAGGTTCAAGCCACCCTCAAAATCATCTGAGTTGCGTACTTTTGTAGTGTTTATTTTGCTAAAACCTACCATAAGCGGTGCCAAGCGGGCTCCCCCTTCCTAAAAAAAAAACGAAAATAATGGATTGGTAATTAATTAAGAGAACCTTCTAGCGGACGGCAACATATAATTTCTTCACTAGAGGAAAATATTGGGTAAACTTATGTCAACTTCATTTCCGTCTATAAATATAGAAATTGTTAATAAGTTGATATGGCGAAGGGGGTACCAGGGTTTTGCTTTAGAAAATGCAAAATTAGCAAAATAATTGTTCTAGACGGGGGCAAATTGAAAAAAAATTGTTGTAGAGAGAGGGACAAATCAGAAATTTTTTGGTCCAGAGAGGGTAAGTCAGCAATTTTATGGGAAGTTTTATTGGCTCTTGGCTGGTTTTTTAGGTCCAGGGGGACAACTGTATTTGGATACCTGGTATAACTTATTGTTTAAGCATATTTATAAACAATTTATATTAACATACCTTGTTTTGAGATTTTAGAAAAGCTTTGACTAGTCACCTATCACATGATTCTCATCCCATTCTTTGTCATTTGTTAGGATCAACATGAGTTTACTCAGAAGCGTATTTATGAGTGGCAGTTGCCCCCAAAATGTGATTATAATGAAAAAAGTGAGTAAAAAGTGTGTACCTACACAGTATTCTATTTTTCTTGTTACCCCTACACATATATGACCCCATTTCTACTAGTTCACTTTCATCCGTATCTTTTCCTACATGTCCACCATCTCTCACTCTTCCGTCATCTTTTGTTGCTCTAACATTCTTCATTATTCTTAATTAATCTTAGTCATTTGATTGTTTTGTCTTCTAAGAAATAATGTTGATAGTTTTTCTGTCATAAACTTTTATAAGTCCCTTATTGCTCTTACTCTTGCGTCTATTAATACAATAATGTGTGGCTTGCCAAACTTTGTAAGGTCAGGGGTGTACCTATATTTGACGGTTTTTGCCCCAATCCGATCCTTCAAGTTTTAAACCAATAAAAAAACAAACATTTTGGCGGTTGAAGAAAATAAATGAAAGAATCGAGTAGAAATCTGTACGTTTTAATATATTAATATACTCACAATCGCAACACCCAGAAGGAGGTGTTTAAATTTAATATTGTTTTTAACTGACTTCCAAAAAGGAGGAGGTTATCCATTCGGCGCGTTTTTTTTTGTAAGTATGCTACCTGATTTCTCCTCCTGTTGTGCATCATTTGAAAGATTATGGTCTTGTTTAATAGAGTATATATCCGGATTGGTGAAACATGAAATTTGGGAAAAGAATTGTATTGGTGAAATTTGTGAATGAACACATGCGCGCATGGAATTCGACCAATATCCCTACATTGGTCGATTTTTCCAAAACATCTTATCGATGTGTATATATTTTTAAAGTGTAATCTATTATAGAAGATCTCTAAAAATCCAATATTCTTATCAAATAATTCCTTCGAAGTGTCGTAACTGACATTTCCTCATAAACATTTTAATTCCAACGTCCCTATTTAAAAAATCCCATAGAGTCCTTTACACACTCACAGAATCTGCATTAGTTTGTATGTATTCTATCTGGAAAGAAAATGAGCCATATAAAAGTAATTTTTGGACATATCGGAACTTATCTGCAAGTCCAATAAAGCGAGTTTTCGTTATGGGAATTAATGGGATTTTAACGTATGCTATTATAATATGGATTCTTTATGTAGGTAATAATGTATCTGTTTCTATTGTAGACCATTTAAATAATGGAAGCTTATGCCTATTTCCTAATACAAAATAAAACATATTTCTTATTGTTTTTCCATAATCAGTAAGTTTATGGTTTCCTAGTTGCAACAGCTACATTAAACTTTATAGAAACGAATAGGAGATTCCATATAAATTCGAGACATGTAATCTAACTGCAAACACCAATAGCATGCAATTTGTTTATATATTTTTATAGGAAGCTACGATCACAATGAAATAGTTTATCTATGGGAATACTTTTAGAACTGCAGCGACAAAAACACATTAAAAATTCATAAAATCCCTTACAACTATCGAATTCTATGAGAATTTATCAGCCAAACCATACATCATAGTTGCCATAATCTTTATGGAATACTTTTGGAAATGCAGAGACAAACACAAATTAAAAATTCGTAATTTCCTTACAACTATCGAATTCTATGAGAATTTATCAGCCAAATCATACATCAAAATTGCCATAATCTTTAAGGAATACTTTTGGAAACATTAAAAATTCTTAAAATCCAATACAAGTATCAAACCATAGGGACCTAACAGCCAAACCATACCAGCAATTTGCCATGATATTCTATAGGTTTCTATGGGAATAGTTTGATTTAAATAAAATTAATATATAGGATTGTAATTAAAATTATGTCATAATCTGTACGTCCTTATAAACTGGACCTATAAAATCATGAAAAAGAGTATGGTTTTAGAAGAGATTTTCAGCAAACAAATACAATTAAATGTATATGTCTTTGTCTGTAGATACATATTGTTACGAGAATTCATCCGATAGCTGGTGCAATCGGCCATCATCCAATTCGTAGAAGCGACATTCCCCCGATATTTCTGGGAAACAGTGAATTTGGACCAATTGAAAGTGACTGATTTAAAAAAAGAATTGGAGGAAAGGGATTTAGAAATTTGTGGGAAGAAAAGTGAACCTCTACGAGATGCCCTAGTAAATGAAGGTAACGATCCCGATACTTATTTGTTTGAACTGTCTGCACAGGGGGGCATGAGTATGCTATTAAAACAAATGGAAAATTTAAAAGAAACATTACAAGACAATTCTAAAACCCT
This sequence comes from Octodonta nipae, assembly GCA_034190945.1. Taxonomy (NCBI): domain Eukaryota; kingdom Metazoa; phylum Arthropoda; class Insecta; order Coleoptera; family Chrysomelidae; genus Octodonta; species Octodonta nipae. Next base: position 2,504 of record JAVLUE010000305.1, on the reverse strand, counting down.
AGAAGACAAATTGTTAGAAAATACTAAGACCCTAGGAGACAAATTGTTAGAAAATTCTGAAAACTTGAAAGAGGCTTTAGAAGATAAATTACTAGAAAATTCTAAAGCCCTAGAAGACAAGCTAATAGAAAATTCTAAAACCTGGAAAGAATACCTAGAAGCCCAATTAGAAAATTTGAAAAACATGGTACGAAAAATAAGAAACGCTAGAAGAGAAAATAGTCGAGAATGAAGCTCGGATTGAAGATCTGAAGCTACAATTCGAAGCTGCGAAAAATACGTGTAGAGGTCAAGCAAGAGTCCGAATCATGGCCCAACATCATTTTAGAACAAACAATGATAAAACCAACAAAGTGGCAATTGGGAACAGCGACAGGAGAAGCAGCTAAAGTCTTGGAAAATACAACATTCCAACATCTGGCATTAGTGGCGGACCAAGTCATCATCGGAATGAATGTCATGAGCTCCAAGGGATTCGATTTAAACTTTAAAGATGGAATTCTGCGAAGATTTGGTGCTGTATGGGAAAGATGACATGATGCTTCGAGCAATATTAGCAGAGGATGTCAATGTTTGGGAAAAAGCTGAAATTATTGTAGATGCTTATCTAGATGGGAAAGCTAAAGCTGGAACAGAAATGATGTTTGATCCCGAACTTCACGATGGAAATGTAGGCAGAGGTATCGCACTGGGAAAGACTTTGTTTCGTGCCAAGGAGATTGTGCCAGTAAGAGTAATGAACCTGAATCATTACTCGCTTGCGTTAAAGAAAGGAACAATTTTGGGGCACTGTTCTACAGTTTCCTCTGTAGTCAGAAGCACGCAACATACAGCAATCCCACCAGGTAAATTATCGGAAGAACTCATAACAGATTCCTCCAGGAAGTTAAAACCAATCTAGGAAGCAAAATTGAGGGACATCGTTAGAAACTGGATATTTTCGATGTAGGGAAAGGAAAAAGAGGGCGAACTGATCTAGTGAAACATAAAATTAATACTGGGGATGCTCAGCCTATTCAACAGCCGGCGAAAAGTCTACCACTAGCAAAAAGAGAAGAAGCCGATAGGATACTCCACGAAATGGAGGAAGAAGGTGTTACTGAACCATACAATTGCCCTTGGGCTTCTCCAGTTGTCTTGGTTAAAAAGAAAGACGGTTCGACTCGATTTTGCGTGGACTATCAGCAATTAAATCACGCAACGAAGAATGATAGCTATCCCCTACCAAGAATAGAGGATACCCTAGATACACTGGCTGGATGGAAGATGTTTTCCACCTTGGACGTGAAGAGCTGTTATTGGCAGGTGGAACTAGCTAAGGAAGACTGGGAAAAGACTGCTTTTACCATCGGGTCAGGACTTTTCCAATTCACGGTAATGCCGTTTAGGTTGTGTAATGCTCCAGCAACTTTTGAAAGATTGATGGAAACAGTGCTAAAAGGGCTTTCATGGAAAACATGCCTGGTGTATCTTGACGACCTTATTGTGATTGGAAGATCACTTGAAGACCACGTGAACAACCTGGAGGAGGTGTTTCAGCGACTTGGCAGTTCCGGACTAAAGTTAAGCACTAAGAAGTATCAGCTGTTCTAAGAAGAGGTGCAATATCTTGGACATGTGGTTTCCGCAGAGGGAGTAGCTGTTGATAAACAGAAAGTCAAAGCTGTCCTGGAATGGCCGATACCTAAAGATATCCACCAGTTAAGAAGTTTCCTAGGATTATGCACGTACTATCGTCGGTACGTAGCCGGATTTGCCAACATCGCTAAGCCACTTAATAGACTCACAGAGGGGAAGGTGCAGTACCAGTGGAACGAGGAATGTCAGCGATCATTCGAGACACTAAAAAGAGCATTGACTAGTACACCCATTTTAAGTTATCCTTTGCCAGATGGGAACTTTGTCTTGGATACCGACGCGAGCAATGTTGGAATTGGTGCTGTTCTTTCGCAGATCCAAGACGGCCAGGAAAAAGTCATACTTCAGCAAGACCTTGAGCAACCCTGAACGGAATTACTGCGTTACTCGCAGGGAACTCTTGGCTGTGGTAGAGGGGGTAGAACATTTCTACAAGTACCTCTATGGTAAAATATTCCTCCTGAGGACTGATCACGCAGCACTGAAGTGGCTCCTTCAGTTTAAAAACCCCGAAGGACAAGTGGCCAGGTGGATTGAGCGGTTGCAAGAATTCGACTTAGAGACTGAACATCGAGCTGGATCAAGCCATAAGAATGCTGCTGCCCTATCGAGGACCCATGCCCTGATGATTGCAAACATTTTCAGCGAGCTGAAGAAAAAGGGGTTGTTCTCTGTAGAACTACCGCCTTCGATGAACATTGGCAATCTGAGGAGATCCAGAAAGACCAGAAAATGGATCCGGAGTTAAAAGAAGTTATCCGGTGGAAGGAAGAAAACCGCAAAACTATGTGGCAGGAGATTTTCCGTTTCTCGCGCACCATTAAGTCATACTGGACCCAGTGGATCTCCCTCATCCTGGAGAATGG
>JAVLUE010000304.1:0-91033 GCA_034190945.1 Octodonta nipae | reverse complement strand
CAAAAAAAAAAACTGAATTTAAGCAAAGTTTTTAACTGAGCCTATTTTTTTTGATGTTTTAAAATTAAAATGTTATTAAATGGAATTAAGGAATATGGGGATTTAAGGAGACTTGAATCACTTAAATCTCGAACCACGATTGTAAATTAAAATTAAAAAACTTGTTTTTTCCATCTCGTTGGAGCTTACTGCTTACTTACAAATCGTTCATATTTTCATTGTGTATATAAACCATCATTTTCATAATGTTAAAACAATTGTACATGGTAATTGTAATCGTCCATTCAATCATTCTATTAAATTGATGTAACTCATTTCATCATCGTTCGTCAATCACTACATACCACATCATTGGTTTACTTTACGAAATTTGAGAACAAAAAAACTGAACAGACAGTCCAGCAAAGTTTATCAAAATCACTTGATCAAGCCAAGGGTTTTCGTAAATTTTCGATTCGATTTTCTACCACTACTTTCTCCTCCTCTCAAAAAGTCTGACAAAGAAATTGGCTTGTTCGATTGAGAAACATCTTGAGTGGATGATTTTCACGTGATCATCATAGAGATTAGAAAGTTCTTGAGAATTGATGTCATTTTAACTGGAATTTGTTTCTCGTTTGACACTTTTACTCTGTATAATCTCGTTGGGTAATCAAAAAGACGAAAAAAAAGTTTTTTATTTGATATATTAATAGCTACTCCTGTTTGATTTTTGTGTGTTTTTCATGTTCATTTTTAAATTGTTTCTTTGACTTGGACTTGGAAAATTTTCCTTACTGCCATTTGATTTAAATAAAATTTTTTACTTTTTTTCTATCTTCAAAATTCAACTGTTTAAGAACAAATGGCTTTTCAAAACTTGAACAATCTATTGAATGAGTGTCAAACACTCGGGTCCAAAATGAAAATGTGCCAAGCATCATTTTCTAACGAAGAAAAGCAACAAGAGTTCATTGAAAACTATGCGATGTTGAAAAATTCATTTTCGATATTCTATCAAGAAGTTTTAGAGAACATCAATAGTTTTTCTAATATGGATAATGCCATCAACGCCATCAATAACATTTGGAATGATGTCTTGCTAATTCAATGGTACGAGCAAATGAAACGCGAAAATTTTTACAAATGCGTCAACACATTTTGCAAACATATTGAGCAAGAAAATCGAGAAAATTTCATGTCTCATGAGCGAGCATCGTCGTCTAGCAGAAAAAAATTTGAAAACAATAGATCGAATTCTTTTGAGGTGATCAATGCCGATGAAGCGGAATCATTGAATGAGATCAAAGGCCAAGATTTTGTTGAAAAATACCAACAATTTTTGCAACAGACCAGGACAAATAATGATTTATTAACATTGAAGCGTCTGTTTGAAATGTGTCGAGAGCAATGTCAAGAACCAGTGCACCAAAATTTACCACAAGCTTTTCGAATGCGTTATTCTAAAATCTTCGATTTATTGTTGAAAATTTTTGGAGAGCTGTGTGAAAAAAGTGAAATCCTTGAAGAACCTATCTTGAGTTCAGCATCAGATCTATTTCAATCATTTTGGACTCATTGCAACCGATTGATGAACAATTGTTCCGAAGTGGAAAAAAACGAACGTTTTGAGTTTTTCAAATCAGTAAATAAATTCAGCCAGAAAAGCGCGCCGATAAACTATTTAAATAATATATCATCGGGTATGAAATCATTTATCGGCTTCGGTAATAATGATGATGACCATCGTCAAGATAGGCAAAGAATTAGATATACAAACCAATACAATTATTGATCCAATTTTTCAAAAGTTTTTTCTGAAGTCTACAAGCTAGAGTGTATCAAATCGATTGTAATTGAATTTTAAACATTTTTTTTATATATTAAAACTTTATATTTCCCATAAATTGAATTCTAAACTGAAAAAAACTTGAAAAATAAATTGATATATGATAGGGATAAGCAAGCAAAAGCTTTTTGAGGAACAAAATCCAAGAAAGTTCGAAGATTTTGTTTCCACTAAACAAATTAGGTTCTTTATAGCAGTGGTTTGCAATCTTTTTGTTGTGTTGGACCGATAAAGTATATCTCCCATTATTTCGCTATGGCTTAGATCGAAATCCCGGTAAAGGTACGCGGAACTGGGGTTGACGACTAACTGCTGCCTTATATATAAGGCACTATAGTGTTGGATTTTATTATCGAAAAAAAAATTACAGATTGTCAATTGCTGTTACAATCAACAAATTACAAAATTTCTAAACAAAAAGATAATGATTTAAAGTAGAGTTCAAATCAATCAAATAGATATAAGAATTTTTTTCTGATCATCTGATAAATAAAAAGTTTTACAACTAAAAATAAACGATAAAAATATTTACCCTAGCATGAAAAAAAAATTAGGTCAAGTTTTAAAAAAAAAAAATAACACAAAAACAGAAAATATTTGAGTTTTTTATTAAAATTTTTAAATACTTTCTAATTAAAATTAAATGTGGTTGCAGATGATTTACTAGCCGAAAACGAAATGGAAACTTCCAGGTATACCGAAAAAAAACACACCTGAAATTAAATTAAATCATAGTGTTTATGAAAGGAAACAATTCTGTTTTGTGACCTCCAAAACCCAAAACACACGCAATGATGCAATGGTATGATGATGTTGGTTGGTTGGTGGTGGCAGTGAATGGGAATGAAACACTAAAATACAACAACAGTTTGTAAAATTTAAACATTCCTTTTTCCGAATGCTACTACCATCAATGTTTTGATGATAAAATAGTTGGTTAGTGTTTGATGCCACATCGAGGTCGTCCTTTGGCGCCGGTGTGCAATTTTTTTTTTCAATTTTGTTTTACTAATAATTTCCTATTCTAAAGATCAAAACTCGGTTGATCATCATTTTGTTCGTTTTGTACTTGAAAATAATTGAATATAATTAAAGAAACAACAAAAAATTCTTGCTAGTTGACTTGAAAATTTTTTAAGAATTTTTTTTCATCAAATAAATTAATTGTAAGTATTTAAAACGTTAAATAAATGAAATAATTCAGTTTCAGCACTATAAAAGTATTTAATTTTAAATGTTCATTAATCATTTTGTTTTTGAAAACTTGTTTAAAAATTTTTTTTGAATTTTCGATTCGCAATAAATCAACTAGAAAAAAATATAATCTAAAAAAATGGGCGGTGGAAATGCAGAGAAAGGTAAAAAAATTTTCATCCAACGATGTGCTCAATGTCATACGGTGGAGAAAAATGGCGGCCACAAAACTGGCCCCAATCTTAATGGTCTGATTGGGCGAAAAACGGGTCAGGCAGCAGGTTTCGATTATACCGATGCCAACATCAGCAAAGGTTAGATATCTTCTCAATTCTATTTTAATCTAATATTTTAAAATTTAGGTATCACCTGGAACCATGATACTCTATTTGAATACTTGGAAAATCCCAAGAAATTTATTCCCGGTACAAAGATGGTGTTTGTTGGCTTGAAAAAAGCTCAAGATCGAGAAGATCTGATTGCTTATCTCGAGCAAGCGACAAAATGATTGGAGACAAACAAATCATTAAAAAAAAGTCATTTTTACAATTTTTTTTGTCTTCAGTAAAATTTGTTTTTAAGTTTATCATTTGTTTTTGCCTTATATATATTTTTATGTATGTATTCTACAACAAAAATATACATAACAAACAAAATTAAACAATCTCGTTATTATTTTTAGGAATTATAATCAATTTATGAAATTTAATTAGTTTTCAAATTTGTAACTAAAAACAAAACAAACACACCTCAATTTCATTAGGTTCAAATTGGCTTGAAAATAAAGCAAATGTTTATTTATGGATAAAATTTTGGATTCTAACAAATGACCGAATATATAAAATACTAAATAAGGTTTCAAAAAACTTAATAATTATGAAATTTGTAATTAGATGTTGTTGATGATGATAATGATGAATCGGCTATGATGAGTAGAGCATCGATATGCATAATAATAATAGCATAATAAAGCATAATGATGTTTATTATCAGAGAAAAATTGGATGATTTAAATGTCGTTGTTGATTGACGATCTGTTGGTGTTATTGTTGGGACTGAAATTGTTGGAATTATTTTCTATGTTGTTTTGATTGTTACTTCCGTGCTTGATAATATACATAAACTTGCTTATCACTTCTTTCTCCTGAACTGGTATCGATACAAAATGCTTGCTCACCTCCTTTATTGAAATAAAAAAAGTGATGTTGAGAAAAGTTTTAATAAAAAATATTTTAAACTCACCTCCGCTAGCTGTGTTTTGTTGTTGGAACCGGGTTTGGTTTGTAGATTGTAAAATCTTTTATACCTTCGCAGTGTTTGAACTTGAAGTGAATGAAAATCAACTCCGGTGGTTGTCGTCATTGTAGAATATTTACTGTTACCGTGAATCTTGTTTTGTGGCATGTTGGTTGAATTCGATAACTGAGACATGTTACCGGTGTTGTTGGTGGTATTGGTAGACATCATATCATTTGAGGAATCATTGTTGATTCCATTGAAATCATTCATTAAATCATCATCGATTGATAAACCTAAATCTCCATCACCATCCTTTCGTTTACGTTTACCACTTGTTCGAATTGATTGAATAATTTGCTTATGATGTTCACAAATATACTGATGCGAGCTTCGATGATCAACTTCTAAACGAAGCTTGCGTTGAGCGACCTGCCAGATCAAGAGAAATAAAAACATAGCAAAAAAACATTGAAAAAACTCACTTGTTTTTCGATTCGTTTAGAATACGAAGCGTTTCCGCTAACTCGACTACATTTGATACCTTGATCGATCAAACAACAAAGCGGTGGTTGTTGGGGTATAGAATTACTGTTCAAAGATGAATTCGCGTTAGCTACCGGAAAGCTCGAAATTGAATTTCCTTGGGAAACTCCGATTATTTGATTTCCACTTCCCCCATTCAATGATTGATGATATGATGCTACCGCTGCGGCAGGAGCATTAGAGCCTGGTCCAACAACTCCTGTCGGATTTGTTGAGATCTGATAATTAATGAAAACTGGTTCAATGTTTTGTTGGTTAGTCATAACCATGGTTTTGAATGTTTAAATGTCTTCGAAACAATGATTTAAAAAAAAGTGATTTCAAAACAAAACCCAAAATAATTTTCGAACAAGATTTTTAACCCGATGAATGAGTGAGCATTTTTTGATTGATCAAGATCTCAAAAAAATTGGAAGTCCAAAGAATTACCTACATATCAACGTATTAGCAATATTAAGGCGACCATTAAAAAATATCCAAAAACAACAACAACAAAAAATTCAGTTTGAAATGCTAGTAGCACCAATTAGTAAATCCGCTACCACCATCATTGACACTCAAACTAAACACTACGCATGCGTTTTTAGAACCTTTTTTTTAAAAACATTCTTATTAAGAGATTGCATCATTATAATACAACGATAAATCAAAGTGATAATCAACACTTCAATAAAATAACCAATTTTTTGGAAAATTTTCAATTTGTATTTTTTTATTTATTATTTTTGTGATCATGAATCTGCCATTTGATCCAAATGTTGGTATTTATTTTTGTCCAAAACAAAACTCAAACAATTCAGTGGTTGTTAATCTGTCGGAATCGAAAAATGTTGATTGGAACCAGTTGGCCGGTTTTTTTAAATGTGCCTCGATTTTTGATTGTGATCAAAAGTACGTTCCGTGTCTATTCACTACCGATTCAAGATTAGAGTTCTATGATCACGTCAAGTTTTCCCACAAAAAATCTTCATTATTTTGTTTTTATTGCGCAGAGATTGAAAATTTGAAAAAGGTTTTAAATGTCAAAAATTGGATTTTTGTTTATTCTATTTTTTTAATTATTAGATTGAATTATACGATTCTAGTGTTTCTTTAAACATTCATTTAAAAGAACATCATAAAAATCGTCGATTTCAATGCAATGTTTGCCCATATCGGGCTTTAACTGCAGATCACGTTAATTTACATCAAATGTTGACGCATAAGATTCCTAAATCCCATGGCCAATCTTCTCTTGAATGTGTCATTTTGAAATGTCCAAATCGACCTTTTCAATTGGATCAACTGAAATTGAGTTATTTCTACCAAACTTTTAAAGTGAAAAATCTCTTAGCTAACAAAGAAAAAGCTTTCCAATGTTTGTATTGTTTTCTCACTACAGTAAAATTCTTAGATTTGATTGAACATCAAGTCAATCGACACGCTGATTATCCAATGCTTTATTATCGTTCACCTGTTGAACAGGAAAAACCTGACTTGAATATTGAAACCATTTTCCTCGACGACGACGATGATGATGAAGAAATTTTTTTGACCTCTGATGAAGATGATGACAAACAAGAAAAAAATTTGGAAAACAAATATGGCATGCGGAACGCAAAAGTTGAAAATAAAAAAAATTCAATATCAAAGTTTGAACGTTCTCCTCTAACTATTGTCAACAATGATTTATGGACCGATGATGAAATGTAAAAAAATTTATTTCAACAAAATTGAAATTTATAAAAAAATCTATTACAACAATTTGAACAAAAAAATTTAACTTTGAAACGTATTGTGGTTTGTAATTGTTTTGTTAAATTTATCACAAAGTCGAGGTGATGATGGCGGTTTTGGATGATGATGATAATGATGATCATTCAATGATAAACTTAAATTATTATTACTGCTCAGTCGTCGTTTTCTATTGACATTACTGATTCCATTGCCAAAATTATCTATCTCTTGTTGAATTGGCTCTGCTAACGAAGCGGGAGAGGTGAAACTTGCAAAATTGATTGTTTTATTATCGCAACGAATTTCATTCAAAAGTTTTATCAAATTCTCCAAACCCAAAATAAAACCATCAGACGAGGAATTCGAAGAAAATGACGTTATGAGCGAAATCAATTATCCGTACATCAAATTCTTCGTCCATCATCTTTGAGGAAGATGGTGATAATGAAATTGGATTACGATGATGACGTTGACGGTTTCCTCGATGATGATCTCGATTGCATTGATAAAAATTTTGAATAGCGCTTGAAGAAGCTAGTCGTGTTTGTTTTTCTGTTTTGGTCTCCATCATACCATCAAAAGCATCGTTCGAAGCTTCATCATTTGTTGTTGCCATGCTTGACTTTGAATCTTCTTCATCCATCATCATAGAATTTGAATCGTTTTCAAGCAATGATGATGGTTGATGATGATGTCCGATATTATCCAAGTAACCATCTTCTTCGTCTTCGCTTTGGGAGAAATCAAATTCTTCATCGAATTCCAGCGCTTCCTCATCATCATCTTCGCCATCTGAAAAAACATGTTTCATTGTACACATTTTAGAACGATGCGATTCGGCACAGCCCTCTGTCACAATCAACAATGATGTGGAAAAAAAACGCAATGAAGTAGTCTTCAAAGTTTCAATCACTTTGGCTTTAAGCTTTTTCAATCGTTTCACCAAACCAGTAATGAGATATTTACGGTTTTTGAAATAAATCTAATTTTAAGTATTAACAAGAAAAAAAATCAAATTTATGACCTGAAAATTTAACTATTTAAATTTTCTAACCTCGAGCTCATTCTTTAATTCAATTTCGTTCTTGATTTTTCTACCATAATATTTATCAGTTTGTAACAGTTGATAATTGCTGGTGTGCGCCACACGATGATAAACTTGCATCCCACAAATCCGAACACCAAGTTTGGCGGATGTGGTGGCAGCGCATTTGGCCGTTTGCCGACGCCGTTTCTCTTCTGAAGCATCATCACCATGCTGACGAGTACCCATTTTCAAGTCTAATATGCATGGCAAATGAAATCGTGATGTTATGTTTTCCAAAAGCATGAAATCTAAGAAAAAAAAATCATTTTATATTCGAAATTATTTTTTGGTTAGGTTGTAAACTCACAACGTTGGCTGGGACGAGAACTGTAACCACTGTAATCTATCGAAGATTGACCAGATTTGGATTCGGCTTGAAGCAAACGCCGATCATTGCATGAGCAAAGTTGAACTCTGTTTTCAAACAAATAAGTTTTTGAAAAAAGTTTATTAGATTCGAACCTCAATTCGGGTTTTTGACGCAAACCACTGTTATTCGATGTTGCCGCTTTGGAAGAAGAACCATTATTAGTTTTCTGAAATGTGGACATTTTTTTCAACGGATGATACAGAATTGGATAACTGCTTTCATTGCGACAAATCTCTACCACTCCCTTGTAATGTGGCACAAAACTTCTCAATTGATCAGGAATGTTTAGGTAGAAGAGAAGCTCGCGTGGTACCAATGGCTTGCATAAGGTGCATTGGTCAAGAAGCATGATTTGCGTGTGGCCACCAACCTGACAACATTTCATATTGAAAATTTAGAAATTTTTAATTTGTCAATCCAACCTGATTGTTGTATGGCAACAAGATTGTCGTTTGTCTTTGGCGTAATGACGATGATGATGATGATTGATTGGTAATCGAGTTGTTTTCGTTTGCCAAATTCTCTACATCATCGCCAATAGTTGATGATAAATTTGAAAGATCAGAGGTACGATGCCGGCTGTCATATTCGAATAATGTATTGCTATTCTGCTGATTATCGGAATCATCATCGGATTCTGCATCGATCAATGATGCCGTATTAAAACGAATCAACGAATTAGAACGAAACACAGATGATGAATTTGAAGGAAAAGAGTTTTCAAAATTTGTTGTTGTTTTGGGTGATTTCAATGGGTTTTGAAGGTTGGTCACTCCATCTGAAACAACATCAAGATTCGGGAAATTTGTTCCATCATTTTTTGTTGGAATTGTAGTTGAATCATTATTATTATTTTTTTCATCATTCACAAACATTCGGCAATTATAGTGTGATAGTCGAAAAAGTTTTTCTATTTTTTTCTTCTCTTTAGAAACAATATCTTATCTCAAGGGCTGAATATTGAAGAAATGTTTTGAACTCTATGTGATGGGGAAACATCAAAGGATTAAATGAATGATTTGAATGTTCGATTTATGTTTTTCAGCTAAACACACAGCGGTCACAGAAAACGAGAAAGAGAAACGTGCAATGTTGACTAACAACATACAGTCACCGCATCCATGCACATGTATGTTACTTTCACTTGATTCAAAGCAGAAGAAAAAACAGAAAAAAATCTTAGGAATTTTCTCGAGATTCAATTGAATTCGGGTGTCTATGGTGGTTATCATTCATCAAGTACAATGACCAGAATTTTTTCCAACAGTTCATAAAAGAAGTTGATTCAATCGAATTTTTTTTCCGAACTTAAATTGAACAAAAGATTTATTATTTTAATGCAACAAGTAACAAGAAGAGGTGGAAATGTGAATGGAAATTCCAGATAAACACGCTTCTGATGAAATCGAGAAACTTTCAATAAATGAGTGTTTGTCAGTGTTGATGTTTCTTGATTATTCTGAAATTTTTTCTTTTCTTTCTTTAGAGCATCTCTAAATTTCTCGTCATCATTAAGAAGAACGAAAAAAAAAAATGTCAAGCCTGTTGTATTATGGTGAAGAAAAGAAACTTGAGCAGAATTTTTCTCAAGACAAATTAACCAATGGAAGATAAATAATGTAAAACTTTTTTCTCGTAATTTTCTGAAAGAACGAATCGAGAATTTTCTTGTTCACTCAAAAATTTTAACGCAAGAATGAGTGATGAAAAAGAAGTGGAAGAATAGTTTGTTGTCAAAAAATGGTTTGTTCAGAATGTTATGACGTTTGGCTTTTATGATGTTGCCAAATCACACACAAACCAACATCAGTGAATCATTATTCTAATATCATCCTCATCATCATCATTCTAATAATCACATGGAGTCTTTTTGTTCTTTTAAAAACTTGAACACATGACGAGAAGATGATGAGAAAAAGAAATGAAAAAAACGAAAGAGAAATTTAATTATGAAAGATGGAAAAAAAAGAGAAAAATAATTGCGAATCGCTGTTGTCGTTTGATTTTGTGTGAAATTTTTAAAATCATTCAATGAATATACAACAAGTTGTGCAATAATTTGATTAATTTTTCATTAAATTTCATTGATAGAAAAAAACTTGGATCCAAATCAAGTTATTTCAAATTACAGATCACACGTTTTATCTATCTTCATTTTTTTCAAATTATTCGATAAATTTCGGTTTGATTTGAATGGAATTTGAAGAAGAAAAAAAATACTTGTTTAAACAACTGATCGTTTCGTTTCACTGCGAAAAAAAAAAAACACAGAAGAAACAGAAAAATATTCAAATTAGATATTCATCATAAATCAAATTAGATATCAGCAGAAAGCATGATCAAATCGATTATTGATTTCTTTGCAAATATTTTATCTAGATAAATTTCTATTAGCCAAAACCGTACAAACACCTACCAACATACAAATGATTGATTGATGGAAATGAAGATCACAGAGATCGATGGACACACCGATTGATTCACTGAAAATAAAACAAGAAAAAATGCTTCGCTTTCGTCTCTCTCTCTCTCTAACTAAAAAATTTTTTCTCTTCTGAGATTGGGTTTTTCTCTCGTCTATTTTGAAGAATTTTATTTTTTTCCGTAATTAATTTAATTTTTTATTTTTTCTTTAATAATAAAATATTAATTTTTTTCTCTCTCTCTTTTTTAGGGAAATTTCAAATGTGTAGCTGTTTTTTTTCTCACTCTCATCTCTGCCATAGATAAATGGATGGATTTGATTTTTTTTTTTTGAAAGAGAGAGAGAAAGATAAAAAGCTGTCAATGTCATTTGAACATGGAAAAGCACATTCGTCTTCATGCCATACAATAGTTATTATCATCTATTTCGTTGCATGTTCTCTGTTTCTAAGTGTCGTTTCAGTATTGAGATATGTTGGTTTTACAAATTTAAATCTCTTCTATGATAAACGCAAAAAATATCTTTCTTTCTGTTGTCTCAAAAAAAAAAAAAAAATTCTCGTTATTTAAGGCTTTTTCTTCGTTAAATAATCTTCTTAAATTTCGAACCGAATGAAAAATGTAACATAGTTTTTTTTCAAAGAAAATCCTAATATTAATGAATGATGAATGTGATGATGATGAACAGTGATAGAATGGCTTGTTGTGGATGAAGATTCGAGATATTTCTGATGGTTTTAGTTTAGTTCAAATGTTTAGTTTAATGTATTTTTAAATGGTTGGTAAATTTGGCAACGTAAGTTTTTTTCCCTTCTTTTCCTCCCGTCCGAGTATAGAAGTCAAATTTAGAAGTCTATAAGTTTGAGAAAACTATTTTAGGAAACATTCAATATTGAAATGAACGTTGTGATGTTGTGCGTTTTTTTTTTTCTTCTTTTCATTTGAGCTGCTTCATCAGCTGATCGGTGTTCGGTTTTTTTTCCGAAAAAAACACGGGGAAGAAGAAAATTTAATCGTTATTTAAATTTTCTTCGCTTTTTTAACTAGAGCAGAGATGATCTTCTTTTCTTTTTTTTTCTTCAAAGTTCATGAAACTGTTTTTGTTACTTTTATTGAGCACAAATGTTTAACTTCCTAGTTTAATTCATTGTTATTCATCGAAGCATGATATTGTGGAGTGGCGTATGTCATTCGATTAAACCGATTCTATTGATTTATTATCATATTTATCGTATTATATTTCACTCATACAAACACACACCAAACATTCATATGTCGCAACTTATTCATACAAACAAGACAAAAATCAAGAATTTCTTTCGAATTCGTGTGTGTGTGTGTGTTCGAGACACCACCTCCTACCACATTCATTCTATCATAAGAAATTTTTCTAATAAATGAAGATGAAAGTTTGTTTTGCTTCTCTCATCAAGGTTTGTGAACCTTTTGTGGTTTTTTGGAGAATTGAAACGCATTTATCCTATTTAAATATTTCGCAACATCTTCTCCAGTTCATCAAACTAAATTTTGAAGAGAAAGTTTGGTAGAGATGTTCTTGGGTTTAAAGTGTCATCGTCTTTTTTTTTTCATTGAACAGAGTAATGACATTTTTTTGAAATGACTATGGGAAAAAACTATTGAAGCTATTGAAATGAGATAATCATTTGATATCGGTTAAATTAGGGAGAAAAAATTCATATCGATTTCAAGTTGGGCGATAAGATTTTCGTTTATTTATTTTTGTCTCTTAAAAAATAATGGAAGTTTTTGAAATGTGAACTCTCTCTCTCTCTCTCTTTTCCACTTCCTCTTCATTGTTTGGAATCAACCCTATTCGCTTGATACGGATAAATGAATCACGATGCTCTTGACATTCATTTAACGTTTTTCTTTTCTCCGCTCGAACAGATCATATGAGATACAACAACAACAACAAAAAAAAACAATGAAAGCATCACATGTTTGAAAACATGACACAACGGGGATTTTTGTTTTCTAATGAAACAAAAAACACATCAAACGTAGATTCAAACTGAAGGGAAAATACGTTGTTTTGTTTTTTTTTCTGGCACTTGATTTTGACGGATTTTTTGTTGGTATCCTCTTAAAAATTATTCAACTGTTTTTTCAAATTTTCTCTTTTAAGGAATTTCATAAATTTTCGTTAAATGGAAATTTTTTTCTCAAATGCTAACGAAACGTTTTTTGGCTGAACATCAAACAACGACCATCATTTACAAAATGATTTTAATCTTAATGATTTTTATTCAAGAAAAAATTTTTTTGGAAAATTTTCTACTTTAATCATCATGATCATGTTTGATGGCATTCGAATGATGGTTATTTTCCATAGAGAAAAAAACGAAACAAGATAATACTACGAGGATTTTGTTTTTTTCCTTCATGATATCTTAATGAAAGAGAAACGGAGATTTTCCAACTAAAATGGCTTTTTTTAGGAAATTGAATAAAATCAGAAACATCGAAGCTTTAAAATCAGATGGAAAATTAAACAAATCTCAGGCCGGATTGAATTGAAAAATCACAAAGAAACGTGTATTTGAAAACAAAGAAACTTACCGGATAGGAAAGTTGTGGATTTTTTTCTCAATGGAAGCACCTGTTGCCTGTTGTGACGAGAGAAAATTTTTCTCTGGTTTGATTCATCAAACATTAAAAATAAAAATTAAATTTTTTAAAATGTTTTTTTTTCTGTTTTCAGATCAGAAACAGTCAAAGGAAATCAACCGAACAAAGTTCGCTCATATTACACGACACAAATTTTACGAACACACATTTAAATAGTCAAAATCATCAAACTTTATCATCTCCATTTCTCTCTATACGTTCAAACCAGATTGCTCCAAAAAAAAATAAAAATCATCAATGATTTTTTTCCATTTTATTACTGGCAATTTGTGGATGGTATTCAATTCTACATTAAACCTAAATCAAATTCTAGTTTGAAAGGTGTCATAATAAAACATAGGTTACTAATTACAGTATTAAAAAAGAAAAACAACACGTGCTTGTTTTTAGCAATCAAAAAATTAGACCAAAAAAAAATATTGTTCAAAGTTCTCAAAGTGATTGAAATCAGACTCTTGAAATTGGATCAAGAGGAAAAAAAATTGGAACATTCAGTTTAATCTCAGTTTGATCACAGATTATTTATCGAACCCATTTGAAACAACAACCAGAATTAAAATTATAAACTTTGGATTTGCAAAATCTTTTAAAAAATCAAAAGCGTGTTTAGAACAAGTTTCTGGTTAGCTACCTGATATTGTTTTTTTTTTATATATAGAAAGTTTATATGGCTGACCATAAAACTAGTAATAAATTTTCATAAATTTTCCTCTAACATATCAGATTATCAAGGTAGCTTTAATTGAAGTTTTTTTTTCTCTACTGTTTTTTAATTAGACACCAATTGGACTTACCTGTGTTATGATGTTGGCAAGAGCCACTTGACCACACTTGGAAGAAACAAACTTTTTTACCAGAATTTTACTCAAGCTGCATCAAACTCTGTGTGATTGATTAAAATGAAAATCACAAGTAAAAACAAAAAAAAAACAAAACAAAACAAAATTACAAAAACCACAAACACGACAAAGTTAGAGTTTCAATTAAAACAGATAAACAAACATAAATATGAAACAGAAATACAGAAAAAAAAATAAATTGAGTCAGTATAGTATTAAAAAAAAAAAAACACACTGGCATAGACTAATGGCAGGTAATCAATCAACAGGTATCACATGCCCACAGTCAAGGTACACACCAACACACACACATACACGCACACACATATGACTCTATTTATTAGTTTTTTTTTTAGTAAAGCTAAGCTCTCTTTAAAAATTTCGCTTGCTTACACTGTTATTATTATACCTTCACCTGTATTTGTTCATTCAAGATAAGTATCGGATCGTTCTGTTTTCTGAAAAAAAAGCAGGAAAAAAACGGCAACACCAAAAGCAGCAGCAGCAGGTTTGATGATTTGTTACCTGAAAAAGAGGATTCTGATTTTGCCCTTCTGATCTTCTTTCTGATTTTCTATTCTATAATTAATTCGATTTTTTTTTTTTTTTTTGGTTGTGTAGAATAAAGTTTTGATCGAATTATTATATCATTCGAATGATTGTAATCAGATAAGAAATTTGTTTGTCTACAAGAAAACAGAAAATAACAAATTCAAGGTCTTGTCTAACCGAAACAAGCAAACAGCAATACAAAAAAAAACACCAAAGCAGACGAATAATTATTCAAGAAGTTCAAATTATTTTTTAAATAAACAAAAACAAAACAATTCAGCCTGTTTGGTGAGTTTTTTTTTGTTGATCGGTATTTGTTTTTTGTGAAGTGATCGGCCAAATCGAATATTTTTTGGAAAATTCGTTTTAAAGTGTAGAATAAAACGGGAATGTTTCCGCTTGCAAAAAACTTGGAACCAAACCGTTTTACAATGGTTTTATTTGAATGAAGTTATTTTAAATTCTCAATTGATTACAAATCTTGAAAATTTCAGCCAGTTTTATCAAGCAAGCAAAAAGGTTTTAGAAAGAATTTAACAAGGCGCTTTATTTTAAATTTGAAATATTGTATTCTGTTTTTGGTTTTCGATACTGTGGGCGACATCTCACGGTTCTAGTTTTCAAGCTAAATTTTTTAACAACAAAAATATTTTTTCTATGGTACTGTTAACGACATCTTTTAGTTTTTTTACAAACACTAATTTGATTTTTTTAAGTTTGCATTTTTAAAAATGTGCTAATTAAAAAATGAAATTATTTTGAAAAGTTTTTAATTAATAAAAAGTTTATAAATTTATAATTAATTTAATTTTGCTTGGTTTTTCTAAAAAAAAAGATTCGAATTTGCTTTGCTTGAAATACTAGGGTGAAAACATAGCTTTTTCTGTGGTCAGAAAATAATTCCAGTTTTTCTAAAAAATTTCAAAGATTCTAAAACAAAATCTTTCCATTCAAAGTTGAACATGTCACAAGAGAATCAAAACAGTCAAGAGATGGAGGATGAAACGAAAAAAGATTCAGCAACAGAGGTATTCCGCAAGAAACCTGTTGATCTCAGGCAATTTCGTTTATCGGTTTCACCTCGTGTGGCACCGATACGACGTCAATTCATAATATCACCTTTCAAAGTGTTATTTGAAAAATTTCCTGATCGAATCAAACAACTTGAATCGATTGTGGAATCAAAAAAATTCAATGCATGGAACTATGATGACATTATAACGGATGTGTCTCGATTCTCGGTGCCACCATCATTGAAACAGATAGCGATGGAATCGAATTTTTCCACCACTAAAGAGCCATGTTGCAACTATAACCGCTTGAACATGTTGAACTTATCATACGATGGATACATCGAAATGAATCGAAATTTCATCGAAATCATTCAGCTGATGGAACCGTTTTGGGAGTTTTTCACTAGTTGGTCCAATCAGTTTCTTCAAGCCATCAAACTTTGTCAACCCGGGCTGCATGATGAAAACTCAGCCAACAAAGAGATACAAGACTACATTGTCCGATTCATTTCATCATGTTCGAAAAAAGTCAAAAGTCTGTTATTTTTATTTATAAAAAAAAATTTTGTTTAAAAAATTTTCAAAATTTTTTCAAACAGATTTTTTAACATTGCAAGATGTAATCGATTTTCGGATCGAATGTATCAACAAAATTCAACGTTACCCGCATCTCAAAGATTTTCGTTTGAATTTGATGTTACGAGAGAAGCAGATATGGTTTTCGTTGTGCTTCCAACAGATCGAACTTTACCGTTACTATCAATTGGTTTTCCATGTTTTGGCTAAAAACTTTAGCAAGTTTGCCCAATCACTTGATCAAGGCTATCATCAAAATTGATTTGATCAACAAATAGTCAAGTTTATAGATTAATTATTCAAAAAATTAATAAACTTAAACCATCCTCTAACTTTTATTGATTGTTTATAAATGTATTTAAAAAAAGCATTTCTATTTAAAAATTTTAAAAAATATTTCTTTTTGAAAGTACTTTGAAGTTTTTTTTTTTTGAAAGTCAAAAACTAAAAATGGTCAATTTACTATTTTTATCGTTTCTAACTGTTCCATTATTGGTTTGGGCAGTGCCTGTTCAAAAAAGACAAGCACCAATCATTCAATCTACCGGACCATCCGGTTATCTTTCTCGAATATTTCCAATAAATTCATTGAACATGCCTCATATGGCCAATTTGGCGATGAATCCCATGATCGATAACCATACCTTGATCGAGTTGTTTCGAGAAGCCAGTGAAATAATCAACGCTACTGGAGCCGATTGTGTTTTAATGGAAATGGATTCCGTATTGAAAAACACAACAGCTAATCAAAATTTGACAAAAATATTGAGCGAGCCCAATGGCAACCTCAATAACAGTGTCATTGTGCTTGCTGTAAATAATCCTACGGTTCCTAGTCACGCGTGAGCTTTCTGCCTACTAAAAATTATGTACTGATTTCTTTTTTTTTTTTTGACAGCGATTTAATGAATCGATTTAATTTGTATTTTGTAAATTTAACCGAACAACCATCTCTGTCGTCATCTTTTGCAAACAAAAATTTGTTTGGATTTGATTTTGGCAAAAACACGGGTTTCAATTCTGATTCAACATTCGAAAAGCCAACTATGTGGAAAATATTCATTGATTTTGTTCGCAATCAAGCCAACGCTTTGATTGGAGCATTTTATCTGCCCATAAATGTCAGCGCCAATGCCATTCTCAAATCGGCTCAACAACATGCTGAGTTTGTGATGCAGGGCTCTTCATTTGGTACCACGGTTTCAACGCCAATCATATTGAAATCAGTTTCTATACCGAACACTCTAGCGCAACGAGTGATTGATGTCACTTCGCAACAAACAACTGCTCTCAATTCGATGGAACAAAAATCCAAACAATTGGCTGATTCTAGCATTCAATCAATGGTCGATGGTTTAGTGACGGCCAATGATTTTTTGAATAACAGTACGGAAAACTTCAAAAACGTCACCCGACACTATGTGATTCGACCGGTTGGCGCTTTCACCGGTTTTCAATTGAATCAAGCCGGCACTTCATTGGCTAACTTAGGCCAATCATTAACCTTATCCGGTCTTCGCATACATTTGATTGGTGATCAACTCTATTCCGGTGCCTTGAAAGTGGTCAGCGGTGGAGCGACGGCCGTTGCTTGGGGTCTCGATGACACTGTCAGCTTTGAGCAGCCTAAACTATCATCGTTAAAAAATTCCACCATGGTTCATTAGATCTCTTGTGTTTTTTTTTTCTTCTTTTGGCTTGAAACTTTATTTTGTTTGAATTTCAATATTCATCATATTTATCGACTTTAGCAAAATTTTTTAAACCTTACAAAAGCTTTCGATGATTCTACAATGAGTTTGGTATTGTTATTTTAAAATTTAAATCATGTTTCTATCTATCTTATGTTTTGTTTTCTCTTGTTTTGTTTGATTGTGATAAAAAAAAAGAAGAAAATTATTCACTTTATCGAGAATAAATTAAAAAGTTTTGAAAAATAGAGTTTCCAAAATTAAACAAACTTTGATGATAACAAATAGAGAAAAAAAACCAACTTCTGTCTCTATTTTCAAACGGTGTTTGTTATTGGGACCGAAGTGTTATTGTTGTTGGGGCATGTTTGTTTTTTACATTAAAAACTTTTTTTTTCTTCTTCATTTTCTATTTGCTTTTCACCATCGATTCATTCATCCAATTTGATTGGGAATAAAGAAAACGAAAAAACCGCCATCATTCATTCACTAAATAAATGAGAATTTTCTTCAAAACTCAAATACCGATGTTTGTTTAAATAGAAAAAGACCCACTGAGACATACACACAACGCATACACAATAGGCTTTGGTTTCTAGATTTTTAGGTTTTTTTTATAGTAAGTTTAGTTTATTCAGTCTGTGAGTTGTTGTAGTGGGTTTCCACTTTTCCGTTTGTTGCCGTCATCGTTTTCTAGTTTTTTTAAAGAAAAAAATTCTACTCGAAAAAATCCAAGAATAAAATCAATTATGTGGTTTGGTTTAAAATCTGGCTCTCAGATATAATTCGATATATATCGAACAGAAAAAGAAAATGATGAGAAGATTTTATAAAAAAATATTGTTTTTTTTTAATAGAAAATGATTTAATCAAATTGAAATGAAAACTGGTTGGTTCAATTTATTTACTATTTTAAAGTTTTTTTTCTCTCTTAATTAAATTTTATGATGATCGTTAAAAAAAAAAGAAGATAGAGAAGAGAGAAACTTGAAAGCCAAAGAGCATGATTTTTTTTATTGTTTCTGTATGCGTTGAATGCACTGAAATTTTCCCACCACTCACACACACCAAAAGGCATCATCTTTTGGCTTTTTGTGTTTGAGATTTTCAAGGCAGACTTTTGATGCATTCAATGCAAGATGCATTCGTGTGTGTGTGTTAAAGCTCGCTTGTATGCTTGCTTGCTGCTGGCTGTTGTTTGTCTGGGTTGTTTTCACGCCGAACCAACGCAGTCCAACAAAAGAAAAAAATGTGTTGTTAATATCTTCAAGAAGAATAGGAAATTTGTTGCTAAAAAATTTTTGGTACGTTCATTCAGCTCATTCAGAGAATAGCCATTGAACATGACGGTTCTCTAGAGTTTCAAGTTTAAATTTCATTTTATTTTCTGTTCGGTTTTTCTCTTAGATTTTTTTCTTTTTCTCTTGGAACTTTTCAAAAAATTTTATTAGAATCATTTCAAACAACAGTCAGAAAAAAAAATCAGAAAAATTAATTTTCTTAAACTTATCAAATTTTATGAGGAAATTATCATCATTTTAAAAACATTAAATTGTTTGATTTCATTTTTTTCCTTTGAAAAACAACGATCCAACACAAAATGTCATCTTCATTACACCGTACAAGTCAATATCAATAAACATCTTTTTCATCTCTTCCGTATTCTTTGAATTGATTGATTGTTATTGATATAAATAAAAAATAAAAAAACAAATAAAATTTGTCGTTGTTGTTGTTTTTTTCTATCGATTTATTTATGGGAAAAAAGTGAAACTAAGGCAACAAACAACGGAGACGACGATATTACAACAACATCGACCAAAAAAAACACTTGACAAAACATCACTAGTGAGTTGAGCTCACATCAACAACAAGAACAAGAGATTTTTAGTGTCATTTAAAAGTAATTTGTTGTCTTGATTCTGTTGTTTTGTAGTTTCAAATACATAGAAAAATTTGTTGAAAAAAACACGATTAGAAGAAATGACGATTGATTGTTTGAAAAATAAAATTTCAGTTTTTCAACTGTTTTTTTTTTGTGATTTTATGTTTCGATATAATCTTTAATCGTCTAATCGTTTTGATAAAGTTTTCAAATTTCTTCTTCAAATTTTTTCAGTCAAATATTTCATTTTTAAAGATTTTTTTTTGTTTTGTTTTTGGAAAACTTCCGTGTATTTCATTTAGTTCAGATTATCTATCTGTTTTATTGTCTGGAAACTAAAACATTGATCGAGTGAGTATCCAAAAAGATCAATTTTTTTAATGCAAAAAAATGTTTCTTTATTAAAGTTTGAAATTCGGTTTGACAACGATTTCTTATCCTCAATATATTAGTTTAGTTTTTCTTATTTTTTCTTTAATCTTGTTTAATTTAATTGAAATTCATTCAAAGTCGTCGTTCAAATCGTATTTCAATTTTACTTTTTCGAAAAGATTCTGTTTTTGATTGTTCTGTTGTTTGCTCAGGAAAAAAAAAGAGAAACATTCAATCAAAAATGAATCAACAGGGAAAAAAACAACTTCTATCATAATTTTTCATTGATCAACCAAGAAAAAAAAAACAGATTCTTTTATTTATTTTTCAGTATGGAAAAGATGGATATGAAAATGATAAATGAATGGCTCTTTCTCTTCAATGTGGGGGACTCTTTCCATAACAATAACAATAAATTTATTTTATCATTTATTATTATGGTTGTGGTTTTTTTTCTCATTGATCTCGATTGTTCGCGAATCATAACACTCAAAAAATGAAAAGAAAAACTAGAATCTTGTTGTTTTTTAGTTTCGAAAAAAGTTTTTATATACAATTTTGCCCATCTCCATATATTATTTAAATGTCAAAAAAAAGAAGAAGATAAATTTCATTTTTATTTATTTTGGTTCAAGTTAAAACTTATTTGAGAAAATTTCATTGAAAACAAATTTCAAAAGAGAAAAATTTTAAAAAGATTGAGAAACAAAATGAAAAGATATCGAACCATCGGATTCATAATAGGATATGCTTTGGGTAAAATTAGTAGTTTTTTCTTTGAACAAGAAAAAATAATAAAATCAAATTAATGCAGTGAAGCAAACTTTTCAACAAAAAGAAAATTTTTGCATTAAAAGTTTTACGATAAATTATTAAACAATCAAAAAGCTAAAAAAAATTTATTTTTAAAGATAAATTGATTTTTTTTTCCAAAGAAACTTTTTTTTCAATTTAAATCTAAGCAAAAAAATTAATTAAATTTTCATTTGTCATTTCCAAAGTTTTTGACATTCTTTTTTTAATAAGGTGAATGACTACAACCAAAGGGAAATAAATGAAATAATGTGAAATAAATCATCAAATTGATGGCATCATTGTCATCGTGGTCATTCTTTTCATTATTATCGAGAAAAAAAAAAAGACAAACAACGACAATAATAGCAACAACAACAGTGGGTTTAGCTCAAAATCTGAACGTTTATAGTCAGAGAAAAAAATCTTATCAAAATCATTGCCGATGATGATGATGAAAATCGATCACCATCATACAATGATGTTGGCCGCTTCGACATCGTCCTCATCCTCTGTTGCATCATCTTCATTATCATCAGTGACGACTGGATCGTCGACATCATCGATGTTCTCATCATCGGGTGTTGTGGGAGATGTTGGTCAAATCTCCAATCAAAATGCCAACGGATTGGAGACGTTGAGTTCGTATTTTCCATCCTTTACGTTGGCCATCCTGTTGTCAACATCATCATCGCCATCCTCATCATCGTCATCGTCAATGTTTTTCCCGACAACATCTCCGACAACCGCTTTCACGACAACAATATCATCCTCAACGAGAAACATTTTACATCGAGCTCATACACGTCATTCGTCACCATCATCTTATTTAAATCTTCTTCGATCCTCCTCTTCGTTATCATCTTCAGAGTTTTCATCATCACATTTCTATCGTAATGAAACTTTATCGTTGTCACCGTTGACAACATTCATAAACTCAGTTTCAAAAGTGCCATTTGATTATTCATCTGCGGCCATTTCATCGATGGTCTCTGCCGTAACTTCATCATCATCCTCAGCCGATGTTTTTTTTTATTCTGACAGTGATCATCCCTCTACTTCTAGTAACTTGTTAAATCACAGTGAAAACATTGTCGACTCGTTTTCTAATCGAATCGAGATGAATAATAAAATTTTTGTCGTACTTATGTTGGCCATAATCATGGTGTTCACAATTGTCGGCAATATCATGGTCATTTATGCCATTTTCAATTATCGTCCATTGCACAATGTACAGAACATGTTTATGGTTTCGTTGGCTGTGGCCGATATTGCCGTTGCCGTCCTGGTGATGCCCTTCAATCTAGCCTACAGTTTGTTAGATCGTTGGATATTTGGAATTTTTCTCTGCGAAATGTGGCTCACATCAGACGTGTAAGTTTTTTAATGAATTTTTTTTTTTTTTTTTTTTTTAGAATTAAAATTCAAATATTTTTTCTCTATTTTTCTACTTTCTCAACAACGCCAAAATCTAATAAACAAAAAAAAAAACTTTTCCACTAAAATGGATTTTCTATTTGGGAAAAATTTTCTCGGTGTACATTTCTTGTGCGTTTCCTCTACTTCTTCGTGTTGCGGTGTTTTATTTTTTTCTGTTTTTCATAAATAAAATATTCACTGTCGTTGGAAAATTTATCTTTTATTTACTTGTTTTAAATTTTTCTTCTTTTTTCTTAAAATTGTTCACAAAAACTCGTCACGTTTGAACTTTGGTTCTCTGATTTTTGTTAAAAAAAAAAATCTGTGCTTGAAAAAAAAATTGTTTCACTTTATGCTGTTTTTGGATTCAAATTTCAATTTGGAAACTTAAATAACTTAAAACTGAAATAACCAAAAATAAAACTTGCAAAAAAAATTTTACTGTTGCCGAAAAAATGAAAATTCTCAATATATCAACCTGTCAAATTGTATTTAATACTTTTTTTCCGTTCCAAAACATGAAATTCTTGAAATAAAAAAAAAACCAAATAAATAAATTCAAACCTGACCACCGAAAATGAAAAATATGAATATGAACGTGATGCCTTTACATTTTATCACTGGAATTTCTTCATATCTCTATCGGTGGCTGGAATATTCTATTTATTGTTCAATTTGAAAAATTCTGTGAAACTTTTTTTTTGTGAATAAATTCATTTTTTTTTGTTGTGGTTTTTCTTTCAATATTTCATATTTTTATTCATTTTTTTTTTTTTCATTGTGTTAATGTGTGTTATCGAATTGGAAAAAAAATTTGTTCGAATTTTTTTTTTTTCAAACATAATTGAATTTACATTCTGTCATATTATTGTTTTATTTTTTCTTCTTTCTCAAACGTATGATATTGAATTGAATGGTGTGTGTGTGTGTCGGTAATCATATTTATGTTTTATTTGTGTTTTTTCTTCTTTCTCACATTGTCATCAAAATTTTATTTTACATGTTTTTTTCTATCAATTATGGTATATGATGGTGTGGGATGTGTGCCCAATCACGTTTCTATGTTAATGTGCTTTCTTGTGGCTGTTCAAAATCTGCTGAATTAATGTCGCTGCTTCTAGTAATATGTTTTTTTATTTGATGATGTTTGTTGTTTCCCACTTTAGTTTTTTTTGGATTTTAGAAGTTTTATTTAATGATGTACAAAAGCCAGTTTCTCTTTCTTCGGCATGTGAGATTTTTGATTCGTTATGTTTTCAAAAGCCACTCAAATTTTGAGCTTTATCGAGATCCAAGCTGCGATAGATAACAATATTCGAAGTGTTTGTTGTTCGAAATAAAAAATATTTGATCAGTAAATGTTTTTTTTTTGATCAGTCAATGTCCAAGTTTCATTTTTATGAATACACATACGATCGAATGATTCGTTTGTTTCAAAAATTTTTTCAACACACCACAAAAAATCATCTGAATTTTATTTTGTTTTTTTCATTGATCTATTTCACATCTTGATTGTTTACTCGTTGTACTGTTTTTTTTCTCCAATTTGGGTTTCACCATTTCATCGAATTCGTATTTTACAGTTTTCAAACAAAACTCATCACATTTTGGCAACACAAAATGCTCTGAGGTTCAGCTTTGCCATTTTGAGATAAATCATGACGAAACCACGTTCTCAACACAGAATATTCTGTTCCATTATCTGACTCATCATAAACTGATTTCATTTAGAAGACGTCGATCATATTAAATAACTTTACGATGAACTTTGAAAGCGATGTCGATATATCAATGAAAATTTTTGATGGTTAAGCACAAACTACTAGGATCAATCAAATCGGACCATCAACAGTCTCATTCGGTTGGTACCGTTCATGCCAAAGCTTCATCGTGTGGTCAATAATTTTTCTATGTTAATGTGCTTTTCCAGAATTTGCAATAAAATAATTGAAAATTTAAGCTTTTTTGTTGAACATTTTTTCGATCAACTATCATGAAGTTTTATCTTCATTCTGAATTCAATTTCATTTTGATCGTTAGAGTTTTATTCGCTAGCTTCTCGAGTAGCTTCACGTACTTGTTTTATCATCATCAAAGTCCGTAAATTTCATGTTCATTTTTTTTTTGAAAAAATTTTCCGACATTTTATCTTCAAATTTCTTGGAATTAAATCGACGATGAATTCATCAATTTGTTTCATCTTGAAAGGCTTTAATAAAATTTTTGATTTGAATAATTTAATTTCTTGTTTAGTTATCTTCATAAATTTTTTTTTGAAGAAAAATAAACTTGATTTTTTTTTTAGAAAACTTTAGTTTTTTATTTAGAAGCTAATTTATTTAATCTCAATTTTCTTATTAAAATAATAGTTTTTTTCATATTGAAAATTAAAGTTTTTAGAATATTTTTGTATTTGAAAACACTAGTTCTACTTCTTAACTCAAACTTTTTCTCAGCCTGATTCACTTACAAACATTAGAAACATTTCAATAACAAACAAGAACTGAATTAATTGTACAAAGAATTTCCTGTTAGGAAGCTATTTTGGAATAATTATAAGCATTCTCAATTCCAATAAAAAATGATTATGATTATTTTTTTTTCTCATTAATATAAATAAATATTTGTTTTTAAAATTAAAATAACGAAATACCTCAAGGTAGTTTTGTTTTTTGTTTCCTTCGTTTTTTGCTTTTTCCATTTCAGTTTTATCCTACTAAATTGCATTAGCTAATTAGTTTGAGTTTTTGTCTTGTTTCATTTGAAAAAAAACAAAGTTCTATTAATTACAAAAACAGCAAAAACGTTTTTTAAAAAATTGAAATTTTGTTTCATTTGAGAAAAACAGAACAAAAAAACTAGACTAATGTCCTTTGAAATAGTAGAATTATCTAAATTTCTTAATTACGAGTTGAGAAGCTGGATAGAAAAAAATAAAAAGAAGATTCGCAAACAACAACTTGCTTGGTTTTCTACATCAAACCATAAATAAATAAAAAAACAAATTTCTAGTTTATCAAAAAAAAAAATTCAACAATTATAAAAAAACACATCTCTTAAATAAAATAAACCAACTAGTTCGACAGTTTACAAAAAAAAAAAGAAAAAATTTACAAACAGAATATGGATTTTTTTCAAATTATCAAAATAAATTATTATTCAAGTTTTCGATTTTCTTTCTACTATTAAAACACTTTCATTGAATTGCTTGTTAAAAACTACATTTACTATTTTTATTTTCAAGAATGGTTTCTCAGCATTTAAATAAACTTTTAAAACTTTTTCCCTACAAGAAAATAATAAACTTTCTATCTATTTGAATTTATTTAAGTTTTTTATTTGAAAATAAATAAATGTTCTATTTTGAAGCAGAAACAAAGATTAAAAAAAAAGAAGTTCTGCTTTCAGTGTATCAAATGTATACGCACACTGAATTTAATCTAAAGTTGATAAGCTTGAAAAACTGTTATTTGATTTAAATAAATATAAAAAAAATTCAACAACAACAACAACAAAACAAACACAGCGTAACAACAAAATTTCTCAAAAAAAAAATTTTCAATGATTTTCTCTTTACTTGAATGAAAATTTTTAAATCAAACAAAACTAGAAAAAACAGCTCGAAAATTCGATACACACACAGCATAACAATATACGGTCTCCAAAGAGTTTAACTAGAATAAATTTCATTGAAAATTATATAGATAGCTTTACACAGAGAAGTTTTTTTGAAAATTTATGAGAATTTCAAACAACACTAGTAAGTGGTTTTTTGCTGTTAAAAAACATAGAAAAGAATCTACAAACTAACTAAAAATTAAAGAACGGACAAACCAATCAACAACAGCAACAAAAAAAAACAATTAACATTTTAACAAACCTTAATACAACATACCAAGTTGTTTGTTGGAAAATGTTTGATTTTGTAGAGAATTTTTTAATGAAAACGTTAATAAAACTAAGTTGGTTCAATCAGTAAGATTGATTGTTTGCTGTGTTTAAAATAAATTGACTCATCAGCATTTTAGAAAATAATGAAAATAAAAAATTAATAATTAATCGATTCCTTGTTGAAAATCTCTTTCGGTTTAATAGTTTTATTATTTTTTTGGCAATTTTATATTCATGTCATTTCATGTTGTGCATTCCAGTTGTTTCATATTATTCTATTTGAATAAAAGTTTTGGCTACATACGCAGGTGGGAGTTTGATATTACTAGATTTGTCAAAATCAAAATTTTTTTTGAGAAAAAATATCTAGAACTAACTTTATTTTTTAAAAAAACAATTGACATAATAAACTTGCTCAGTGAGCTCGTCATAAAATAAGTTACATATCATTACAAATATTTATCATAGTTGATGGAAATCTTGAGTTTTTCCAGTAAAATAATGGCAACTTTTTTCAATTATTTTTAGAACAATTTTTTTTTTTCAAAAAAAGACTGACTTTTTGTTTAAACAGAATAATTTATCAAATTCTTAATTTCATTTGAACAAAATATTCTAGCAATTGATTTTGAAGTTTGAAATTTGAATAATGTTTGAGTTAAAAAAAACAGACAAGTAAAAACACAGTTTGAAATTGTTTAATAAAACTTGTAGAAAGTGAAGAAAATTAAATTTTATTAATGAGGAAACCCAAACAACTGAATAATAGTTTTTCCATCTATTATAAAGAAAATTTTTTCTCTTTTTTTTTTTTTTTTTTTTTGAAACCTAATATCAACGTGTGATTTAAATAGAGAATAAATTGAATAGAGGCAAACAATAAAAGCAATGAAAACAAAACAAAAAACAAGACCAGACTTGAAAAAAAAAAGCAATTCATCGTGAAAATTGCTTGGAAATGCAGCAGACACTAATTCACACACACAAACCAAACCCAGCAACTACCGTTATGTGGAGAAATAGAAAACAAAAAATTTTTCTTATGGCAAAAAAACTCTGTTTCTCTCCAATGTAATACTCTTGCTTTAATAAAACAGAAAATTATTAGAATACTTGTTCAAATATGTGTGATAATGATAGGGAGTACGGTTAAATTTAATCTAAACTAAATAAATAAATATGTTTCTAAGGAAAGCAGGAAAAAAAAACAAAAACTATCCGGTTCGTTAAATCGGAAAACATTATTATTAATATTAACGTTACAGGTAACAATTGGTAATGTATCGTTCACTATTAATGGTCACAAGGTCTTCCATCGCAGACAAGGAAAAAGTTTTCATTTTTCAAGTCTCGTTTATTCAAAAAAAAAAGTTTCTTAAACTTTTTTTTCTAGTATTTTTGATTTTCTGAAAGTATTTCAACTGTAAAACTTTTACTGATTATTTTATTATCGGATCGAGTTGTCTATAGAAGATGGTAGAAAGTTGAAAAAAAACGTGTGAAATAGAATGTGAAAAATTTGAAAATAAGGCTTCAATAATTCTTTTATCATCTCACTTTTTCTTGTGTTTCTGTTTCATTTATTTATTTTGAAAATTTGTTTCGTTTATTTCTATCAAATTTTTCTTAAAAGTTTAGATTCTGGTGAACAGATTTAATTACAGATCATTAAACAAATGATTGACTGGCACTAGCTTTCTTAAACACCGTGATACGCAGCCTCATTTTTCCCAGTTTCATTCGGTGTTGTTCAATGAATACTCTATTTTTCTGTTTCTTTGGTGGAGCTTTTAGTTCAAGCTTTTTCTCTTGTTAATAAATTCTGGAAAATAAAGACAACCAATGTATTCGTAGAGAAGGTTTTTGATGATTGATTTTTGAAAGAATTTTTTCTTTAAGCAGAGATCTTTTAAAAAAAATTTATAGAACGAAATTTGTTTCCATGCCTGTTTGGGTGCATGCATGAATGCTTTGTAATTGAAAGTTTATTCAATTACTTAATATCTATCACTTACTATCGAGTTTGCACAGTTAGAATTCTTCATTTAGGAAGAAATTAAATTCTACTGTTTGAAATCTTGTCTCAACTGTTTTTTTCTTTATTCTTTTTTTGCATTTAAAATTTTTTCTTCTGTGTCTCAGAAGAACAGAAAAGATCAATGAAAGGATGACAATGTCAAGGCTGTCGTAGGCGAGATAACGCACAGAGATAGATATACAAATTAATTGTATAAGCCAGACTAAAGTCAATGTACTACTAGGCAATGGGTTGTAGCTCTAAATTCATTCAGAAAAAAGTTGCTATTGTAGAAAAAATCTAGTGGCAGGGTTCATAGTGATAGAAACAATTGCCAATTCAAGAGAAAAAACTTCGAAATAGGTTTGCTCGTGCTTGTTGTATCTCTATTTTATTTTTCTGTAGCTACAATTGTATGACTTTTTGTTAAATTTTTTTTTCTGTTTCTTTTGATATTTATTGCATTAAAGAATTTTTTGAACCAGGAAAAAAGTTACAAAAAAAAAAAACGAGAAAAAACGATATCAGTGATAAACAAGCCAAAACTCTTTAGGTTTTTTTTGTTTTAATTAAGCTGCTGAAATGAATGCGAATTCTTTTTTTTCCACTTGGTTAATTTATTAATGATTGTTTTGTTTTTGTTTCATTCTTTGTTTCTTCTTCTTCTTCTTTCTTTCAGCCAGTCTTTTTTCCAGTTGGTCTGTGTTTGTTGTGTAGTGTGTTCTCCCTACAACCACATCTAATGAATTTGAATCGTAGACATTATATAATGTGGTTGATAAATTATAATGATGGCCATATACCATGACATAACATTAGCCAAACGAGAGAA
This sequence comes from Octodonta nipae, assembly GCA_034190945.1. NCBI lineage: Eukaryota > Metazoa > Arthropoda > Insecta > Coleoptera > Chrysomelidae > Octodonta > Octodonta nipae. The sequence continues at coordinate 62,104 of JAVLUE010000304.1, read as the reverse complement.
AAAAAAAGAAGACAAATCAAGATTTACACACTGAATGAGAAGAAGTCAATGAATGTGTATACAAATTAAATCATCATTTGATTAAGATTATCAGTTCTATTCACTTATCAACGTATGCCAACAACTGTAACACAACAAATTATTCAACAGCTTCAAATATCGTTTTTATTTTATGAGGATTAAATGTAGATTACTTGAGTTTTTTCTCTCATGTTGTATTGCATGACATATGATTTTTATTCTATTTGAAATTAAAACAAAGATTGATATTTATTGCCTACAAATCATAACAAATAAATTTCCTAAGTCACTTTATTACAGTTAAATGATACTAAACACTCTGTGTTTGAATTTCTGTAAGTCGAAAACATATACAGAATCGAAAAGGATGGAAATTTCGATTCTGGGTCTCATTTAAAGAATATATAAAAAAAAACTTATGGCTCTAGATAAGTTTTTTTTTTATATATTCTTTCTTTCTTCAACAATAAAGTTTTATTTATTTTTCAATAAAATGATGATGATAAAATTTACAATAATAACATTTATGATGAAAACATTTCTTGATAAATTCTTGGTTGAAAAAAAAAGTTTTTTTTTTCAATATCAAAAAATGGGAAAGAGATGAATAAGAACCCTAATAATAATGATGTGTTAACCGTGTATGTGTGTGTGTGTGTGTGCGTGCGTATGGGTGTCTACGTGTCTAATGCTTTGCATGTTCGGACAAATAATCTTTTTCTCATTTTGTCCGTTGTTATTATGTCTTTCTTCTTTTATTGATGCCATATGGTCGATTTTGGTAAGTCAACCAAAATTACTGTTTGTCTGTGTACAAGCAGAATGCATTCTTTCATTTTTTTTTGTTGTTGGAAATATAATGCCGTATATTTATTTCATTTTCTCCTATTCTATTTCTTATGTTTTTAATGTTGAAGAAAAAAATACAAGAGTTTTTTGTTTCAAAAAAAAAAAAAAAAAAACTAAACTAAAACTAATAGTTTAGTTGTTAGGAACATAGTGAAACCAAAATTCTTGGTTAGTGGAAAAAAATGCATTTTTATTGTTTTTCTCCATTTCACTTGCCTGATGTTCATTGATATTTATTTAATTTTTTTTTTTTTTTTGTTTTCTTCTCTAGTTTCAATGCAAAGAGATTGAGTAATAGTAAAAAGCATTTTTCATCATTTTCTACAGTTCTCTAGTTCGCATACACACGGAAAAATCACAATTAATACTTCGTTTATTGTTTCGAGTAGAAAATGAAACCAAATTTCTCTTCAATATTACTTCCAACAACTCTAATAGAGTTGATGATTTTTTTCTTTCAACACAAGAAAAAATAAATGATAATAATTAATTATTTTTTTTCTTACATCCTAGATACTCTGCACAACTTTAGTTACATTATAAAACTATAAGTAATAAATACAAGTTGAGGAGCCAAAGTAAAGAAAAAAAACATCGAGTTTCAAGAAAAACTTGATACTTTTTTTTCAGAAAAAAAAACAAATGATTCTAACCTTGAAACAACTGAACCAAAATCAGACCAGAGAAGAAAAATTTGCAAAAGTAACAACAGCCAGATTCTTTCAAAACAGAAAAAACAAAAATTATCCCGAAGCAAAAAACCCTGGTAGAGAAAAAGAGTTTCTTTTCTTTTTTGGTTTGATTTATCTAAGACAACTAACCGATACTGAATTCAACAAAAATTTGAAGAACCCAAATGTTTTTTTTCTTGTAACATAGTATTAATATGCTCATTATTGTGAGTTATTATTATTTGAAAAAAAAACAAAGCAATGAAACAACAAGATAGAAGAAAAATTTTTTTCTCAGCAAATTTCTTGCCAAACCTAGAGAGTTTATAAAACAAAATTTTTCATTATATTTTGCTACAAATTGGTTGAGAATAAATGAACTCATTGATTGATTCAGTTTTCTGTTTCTTCGACTTTTTCTCATTTTTCTAGCTCTTGTTTCTCAGAAAATTAATGTAAAACATAATTTTGTTTTTTTTTTTAGTTATTCTTAGTTTTTTTCCATTAATTTTACATCAGACGCATCTTTAATTTCTGATTTATTTTTTTTACTATTTTTTTGTTTTTTTTTTATATTTATCAAGAGAATAATAGAACTATCGAGAGAATTAATTATTTTTGTTGTTGCTGTTTGTTTGTTAGTAAATAGATAATTATTTTATGATGGTTTTATTATTATTAGTAATGTTTTTTATTTTATTTCCTGGCTTAAGACTAATGTTTTTGGTATTGTTGTTTGTTAGCTGAATTATTTTTTAAATTCATTATTTATATAAAATTAATTTTGTCCATTAGAAATACAAAATAATACTAATTATAATAAGAACAACAACATTAAATATTGAGAATAAATAAATAAAAAAACTTAATTCAATCCCTGTTTGTTTGGTTTAATTGAATGAAATTAATTAAGCTGAGAAATATAAGAGACGAGACAAAAAATTTTTGATTTACAGTTGGTTCATGAAATTTGATTTGTCTTATTAAAAAAAAAAACTTTTTTTTTAGTTTTATTTACCAGTAATTTTTTTGAAAAAAAAAGAATTCTCAATTAGATTTTACTTTTGAAAAAAAATCAAAATAAGAGAATAAATTATATTAATTTAACTTGACTTTTTTTAATTTATTTCATCTTAAAAAAATATTTTACTGAACAAGAAATAATTATTTTACGTTCTTATTTGAAATTGAAATTCATATTTTTATTATCATTTTGAAATTAAATTCCTTCTAATTTTATCATATAAAACTGTAATAATATTAACAATAAAATTGTTTTTTATTTTTTGAATTTTAGATTCTCAATTTATGCGCCATAGCATTGGTAAGTTGATTGTTTTATATTGAATATAAAAAAAATTCATTTTTATTATTGTTCTATTCAGCTCAATGAATTTTAACGCCTGTATTATTATTTTTATTTTTTTATTACAATTTAATTCTAATTTCATTTTTTTCACTAAACAATACAAATCTCAAGTTTTATTGAGTTAGACAGAGTCATTTTGAATTATATTATGGAGAATATTCTTGGATATTTTAAATAAATAAAGGTTTCTTTTTTAATGAATTTTTTTATAGTGTTTGTACCATTTCTTCCACTTGTTTTTCCCTCTTCTAGAGAAAAAATTTATTAATATTTTCAATTTTTGAGTTTTGATGAAATTTCTTTCTGTTTTACTTTATTTTTTACTTTCGGTGTGTTGTCATTTTGTTCAGAGAAACTCTCAAAAAATTTTTCAAGTGAAACAAATCAAACAATCAATTTTTCAAAAGAGCAAAACAAGAAAAAAACTTATTGTTTTTGTCAATGTTGAATTATTAATATATCGAGAAAATATTTTTATTTTTTTATTTGTTATAAAATCATCATTTTTAATCGATATTACAAAATAGCAGGAAAAAGAAAATAAACTCAATTATTATTATTATTATTGATTTTCATTTTACCTTATATACAGGAAACATATTCTAAACTTCAAGGATTTTGTATTCTAAAAATAAATAAATCTATTATTGATTTTGTTTCTCGAACCTAAACTATATAAATAAGCATGAAGAACAAAACAAGTTAGTTTTATGAAGCTAAATGAAATAATTGATTTAAATTGAAAACAACCAAAAAAAAACCTAGGAGAACCGAGAGAAAATAACAGAAACATCAAAGCCTTCCAGGCAAATAGACCTAAGACTCTAAATAAAAAAAACCACTAAAAACTAAAATCATCGTTGTATCTCACTAATGGATTACTAATGAACTAAAGTATTTATTTTACTGCATGAAATCTTAATTTTCTTTTTTTTCTACTTCTAAATTAGATTATCAAAAAAAGAATTTTGTTTTCTGTTTGTTCTTATCTATCACTTTTATTGGTTGGTTGGTTGTTGGTTGTTTTTGCGGAGCTTTTTTTTGTGATCAAGTAAATGGAGGAAAGAAATGTTTGACCTTTGAAATACTAGAGAAAACAAAAAATTTCCTTCAATATTTTTTTCACTTCATTCATTCATTCATTCAGTTTCCTTCAAGTAGAAAACTGTCTGATAATGGACAACCCGAAAAAGAAACACAAATTTCAATTAATCATTGATCATTGTTCGGTTTTTTTTTTGAAGAAAGATTCTGTTTTTGTTTTCGAAAGTTCATGATAAATATTTTTTTCTCATAAAAAAAAAATAAATGACATCTTTAAATACTAAAAGTTTTTTCATTATTTTTATAGCGTTTTTTTCTATTGAAATTATTTCCTATTGTGATGAAATTGATTAATTAATTTTTTTTTTGTTGTTACTAGTGCGTGTATGTTAATGCCATGATGTGTGTGTGTCAACATCATGTGGCAAACTCGTAGAAACCAAATTTCCAAAATTAGATTTCTGTTCTTTTTCAGGAATCTTTCAGAAAACTTCCTTAAGATTTTTTTTTTAATAGAAAAAAACACACATATTAGTTGTTTGTTATTTTTTATAATTTAGTTAAGAGTGTTTTAATTTATGTCACCTCGTTGTCATTTGTAATATGTTGTCATTCTTGATAATAGTTTCGCTTTGTTGATGTTCTTAATATCCTCACTATTTTTCACGAAATTTTCTCAGATTTTTGCATATGAAAATTTTATTAGTTTTTTGAAAAAATCTTATCAAGACTTTTTTCCTGTTGTTGTACTAGCTTTGGTCATCAATGATTATAATTCATTATTGATAAAAAAACAACAAATGAAACATTATACAACAATTCCTTTTTATATTAATCAACCGATAATTATTTATTAAACTCAAAAAAAAAAAATTCATAAATTTTCTTTTCAAATATTAAAATAAATAAGCAAAAAAAAAATCGTCACAATAGCAACGCTCTAATATACAAGAATATATTTTAAAAGTTTTTAGTTGTTTAGTTCTTATTTTCATATCATAATTGAATAATAACTGTGTGAAAAAATGAAACGATGTTCAAATGGTGGAAGCGAAGTCTCGGACTGCAATGTTAAAGTGCGGAATTTTTGTATGTCGCGTGACCTTTGATGTTTGACACGGAACGCAATGTTCGCACCAGGTTTTGATATCGTTCAGCATTCCTGGCCAAAAATATCGATCAACGATGAGTTTTCGTGTGGATCGAATGCCAGGGTGGTTGAGTCCATGGTAATGATCGAAAAGAATTCGTCAAAGCGAGACGGGTACGAACGGTCGTTGTTTACCGTCTTTGGTCTCGTAAGTGAGCGAGGTTCCATTTGGAAGCTGAATATCGACAAAATGAAGATGCGATTTCTTACGAAAGTCGTTGATTTTGTTCTTTTCGCGTTGTTGCTCACTGACGAATCGATCGAGTTCCAAGAATGTTGTATTTGAATGGCATCAATGTTGACGCGAGAGAGAGTGTCAGCGACAACGTTACGTTTACCATTGATGTGACGCAAATCTGATGTAAACTCAGTGATAAATGCAAGGTAACGCGTCTGTTTGGGTGACTTGTTGCGATGATTAGTAAGAGCGGTTATCATTGGCTTGTGGTCGGTAAAAATTGTTACTTGCCGGCCGTCCAAAAGATATTGGAAATGTTTGATAGCCTTGTAGATGGCAGTAAGTTTTTTATCAAATATCCATCCGCCGAGCTCGGATGAATGTTTAAGGGCAAGGTGGGCAATGATGAATGCCAGCGATGTGAGGGCCGCAGAGTTGCGGTTTCTAGTGGACATTGTGCTCATACGAAGTGCATTGGTTTTGTAATCGCCATAGCGCTGCAGGAACATGTCTTAACAGGCCACTAGCATCGTTAGCATCCGAAATCCAATTTATGAAATTACCTAGATTTGAGGTAAATTGATGAATGTCTTGTTTGGGAAAGGCGTCAGTCATTTTCTTGACTACACGTTCGCGGTGCTGGATGTTCGTTATTCGTATGGCGCGGTGTATCATTAAGTGGTATGGTATAAGCCAGTTGTCGTCTTCTTCTGGGCTTCGTGGTTGTGAAGTTCCTTCATGTTTTCTAAAAGTTCAATTTGAACAATGTTGCCAGGATCAATTGTTTCATCTTTTAAATGAAATTCAAAAATAAGATAAAATAGCGGTGATGGTAATGAAATTTGTCAATAAATGTAGAGCTAATAAGTTCTGTTTTTCGATTGGATGAGTGAAATTTGTTGATTATGAAGAACGTTAATAAAAAGTAGTAAAATTGTAAAAAAAGCATCAAAACGCAAACAATTATTAATGATTCGTATTTTTTGTTAAATTCTCGATTTGTACTTCAAGAGCTTTTATTTTGGTTTGTAGGGTTTACAATAAATTTATTAAAACAAAAATATATCTTTTAATATGTGATCGGTATGAGTTTACGATTACTATTGATATTTATTAAAATCAAATAAAATAAATAAAATTAACAATAAATAAAAATAAGTCAATAACAAACCTATTGTAAACAAAAATACAGATCATTGGTGAAACATAAAATAAAAAAATGACAATAATATAAATAGATGTAAAAATAATAACTTGAGTCATGTATGATGAAATGTAACGTTCAAAACATCATTACAAATATAAAGAAATGGATTTTTTTATACATCATCCAAATGTCTGATGAAACGTGTTGTTGTCTTCTTAACGGAAAGAGAAGTGAGTAAAATGTTTAGTGTTTGTTTAATATACTCAGTTACAATTTTTTTGAGCCTTACAAAAAGTAAGTGCATTGTTTTTAGTCGGTGTACGCTACAGGTTCCCTTTTTGCAATGAAATCTTGAGTTGCAATTTTTTAAAACGCCGGGTTACCAATTGTAGTGGGCTACAAGTTAGAATTATGAATTTATTGGAACATTAGAATTTTGTGTTAGAAATTAATACTGGTTGTCGAAGTAATTTAAAAAACCAAGATGAGGTTTTGAATGAATGATGTGTTTATGAATAGTTTTAAATGAAAAATTTAGTGTTTATATACAAAAATAAAATGAGATAAGAAATGAAATATACATTTGAAAGTTTAAAGTTGAAACATTAAAAAAGTTTTGATTAACAATTAATGATTTTGATGAACTTAGAGAACGAGCATGGAAAATGAAAGTTATGGTTAACTTGGTTTTTCTGAAAAATATTTGATTTATATTTTGGATTTTTTTTTTTTACTAAAGTTGAAATATACCAGTTCGTTTTGCACAATGCAGCCTCGCATTGTCATGTTGCAAAATGACACCGTTTTTGCTGATAACGGAAGAGATTATCTAACTGATATAAATTTAGAGTAAGAAATATGAAAATTCGTACAAATTTGATGTAAAAATGTTTTTAAAATGTTTGTTTGAAAAAATTAAAGGCATGCGAAAAAAAATACGACACCACTTATGGGTACCCCAAATATTATCTTATATGGAATTTGAATCATTGTTCTCTTTGTCGAGAAATAATTAAGAGAAAAAAAAACAAAATTATTGAAAAATTTAAATTCTGTTTGTGATTTCGAACTGGTTTTGTTTTTAATTGTGAAATTTGATATTTGAAATAACAATAAAAAATTTAAAAAACTAAATTTTTTTTTTCTCTTATATTCTTCTGTTCAATTAAATGCAAAACTATCTATTTTTTCAATATATAAATGGCTTTTTTACTTAAGATATTCAAAATAGCAACCAAAAAAAAAAAAAAAATATTTGATTGATCAATTGTGAGAATAGCTGCCTCTCAAACAAACAAAACGATTATGATAGAATTTTTTATATCGTTTGATTGATATCATTTTTCTTTTCAGTCTGATAGTTTTTGTTCTGTTTTTTTTTTTTTTTGTTGTTGTTTTGTATTTCATTTGAATAAAATTAAATAATATGAATGATGTTTTTGTTCGTTCTTTTGTTTGTTTTTTCGTTTATTTATTTATTGAAATCACTTCTCTTGACGTCTTTATGAATTGTCAAAATTTAAAGAAAGACTGAGCAAGAATGGGAATAGTTTTGCCCAATTTCGTTTCAATTGTAATGAAATCGAGAGAATCGAGACAAAAAAAAACTCAAATGAATGAGAATAAACAAAGAAATCATCAATTTTAGTATAGAGTTTTTTTACTGAAAGAAACCTAAAAAAAAATAGCTTTCAAGAATAAATTTACATAAATGTCATCAAAAAAAAGTCGATATAGAACAAAAAATAGAAATAATTCTGCTATTTATTTGATTATTGTGGTTGAGAGCAAACAAACAGAAATTGTCACATCAATGGGTGGTTTGATGGTAGTATACATTTTTGTGTTTATTTTTTGAGATTGAAAATCAATCAAATTGAGTTTCCCAAGACCCAAGTTTCTCAAGTGTTTTGGCAAAGATGAAGAAGTGTCGTTGTGATATATTATCATGAATAGTCGTGACTGCCGGATTACGACAAGATTAGATTGACGTTTTCATTTTTTTCCTACTATTATTATTTTTTCACTTTCTTTAACGGCTCAAACAATTATCATTTAAGCCGAAGGTTTACCCAAGAACTAGAGCGTAACAGATCAGTGAGCAATTTTTTATTTTTTCTTTTGAAACGTTCTCAAAGAAATTTTTTTCTTTGAGTAGTTTAAAAAGTGTTAGCACCGTTAGTTTTAATTGTGAAAACAAATTTATGTTCTCTAGATTTTAAAAATAATAAAACTCAAAGCTAAAAATAGGTAAATTTCATTAAACCAAAAAAAAGATTCTCCTTCTTCTCTTTTTGTTTTTATTTCTAAATCAAGTTGAAGTAGTTTTTTTATTGAATTAGAACAAAAAAGTTAATTTATAGCGTGAAATTTAATAAAAAACAAATCTAGAAATGACTTCGAAAAAATTTATACATTTTCGTTTAGTTGAATAACTCAGAAAAAACAACAACAGTAAAAAAAATTATTCTTTGAACTAGAAGTTGAAGACATTAGTTCCATTTTTATTGACTTTTTTTTTTTTGGTTCTCTTTTGTTTTCTTTTGTGATATAAAACTTGTGTGAATTAATTCGATAGTTCCTATAATGAATGTGTGTGTTTGTGAAATATTATCATTAATTTATAAAAAGAATTTTTTTTCTAGCTTCTGTTTTTGAGTTGCAAATTTTTCCATTTTTCCTAAAGTTTTTGCTTCTTTGGGTTCCTGGAACACCAGAAAAAGAAGTTTTTAAAAAAAAAGTTTCAAAGAGAAGAGAGAAAAAAGAATTTTTCAATTTTTTTCTCTTTTTGCAATAATAGAATACACCAACAATTGATGACCTTTGAGAAAACAGAGAGAAAAAAACTCAGACATTTATTTAATTTACATAGTCGATGGAATTTTTTCTTACATCGTTTGTATGGTGTCTATATTGCGTGAATTAATTTATGTGTAATTTGACCCCTTGGAAACTGCGAAAAGTTTCCAATAATAATAGCTAGCTCAATTCATTACCAAAATGACATTGTTATAGTTGTCATTTTTAGAACCAAAAAGTTTCTCACAATTTCTAAGATTTATTACTTGAAGAATTTTTTTCATATAAAAAATTATTCAAGTTTTTTTGGATTTTTTTTTTAAATCTGAAAACACTCATCTAACAGAATGTTTTTTCGAGCGAAAAAAATCACTGAATGAATTTAATTAAAAACCAAATAAAACATCAAAACAAAAAGGCACATGACTTACACATTACAATACAACATTAACATAAGTTTTCTAATTCATGAAATAATGTTAATATCAAACGAGAGTGTATATTGAAAACATTCCATATTGTTTAAATTTTTTTTATTTAAATAAAAAAAAATTAAAATTTTTTTGGAACTTAAAAATAAACATCATTCGGTTTTCTTTTAGATGAATTTGCTATTTTTTTCTACAAATAAACTTGAATTTTGATATTGTAAAATTGTGCCACTTGTTTATCTTTTTAACAGTAAAGAAAAAAAAATCTATTTGGGCACTCTGTTAATGCACTCTTTATATAAGATAGATCTAATTCTAAACTCAAACGATCAAAGAAGTGTTTGGGTTGATAAAATTTGTTCTGGGAGCTTTGAAAAAAAATAAATTCTGTTTATCAAAAGTATTTTTAAAATATTAAAAAAAAACTACCTTTAATAAAACAAAATTCACCAAAAACATGTGAAAGAAATAAAATTTTGCATCAACATTGGTTGGTCGGTTTTTTTTTGTTTTTTTTCCTCTTTATTTCCTTATTATGATATTTCTTTATTTCAATTTATTTTTCTTTTATACTTATATTCTTTATAATGCGTGTTTTATCGTTTTAAATAAAAAGAAATTAAGCTTTTCAGAATAGAAATTCCGAGAAAACAACATTTCAAATAAAAATTAGCAATAAAAACAAATATCTTTCTCTTTTTTTGATGTTAAATCGAAATAATTTTGTTTCATTCTCAAAGAAGTAGAAAGATAAAAGTAAACTGAGCGTTATAGCATAAAATTTAAATTTCAAATCTCTTCAAACTCAATGCAAGTAAGAAAGTGTTCGTCGTTGTCTTGTCTTTTTTTCACTTCAGGTTGAACATTATTAATCAAACAATTTTCACAAAACAGAAAAAACAAATAAATAAAAAAAAGTGAAATAAAGAAAAAAAATAGATTAAACGTTGCTTTTAAGTTGAATTCGTGAAAAATTGAAACGTGATAATAGTACCAAGTTCCGTTGTCGTTTGAAAGAACACCTTTAGTTATTATCATTTCTTCATCCTTAGATTAACACGATTGACTCTTTTTTTTTTTCTAGAAAAATGTTTAAGAAGTTCAAATTTAAAAAAAAATTGTCTGATCTTATTTTTTCTTTATTGAATAATTTATTTGAGCCTTCTCAAAAGATTTTTGAGCTTTCAAGTTTGAAAATTTTTTGTTGTAGAAAATTTAAACAACTATTCAATAAGTTTTCAAAACCAATCTTTTTTCCTTTTAAACATTTAAAACAATTTTTCTTTCAATTAAACAGCTATTAAGTTCTTAATAGAACGGTATGTTTGGTTTGTTTGCTATACCATTAAAAAATAATAATAAAATTGAGATGTATAACAACGGTTAACACGCGATTGAGTACTTTATTGTAAAAGACTGAGTATTTTTAGTTATTTACAAGACCCTTCATATACAACATGTCATTTACAACACTTCCCCTTGACATGTGGGCCCAAAAAAGAGAATAATCATTAAGGAAAAATAGATGATAACAGAAATAAAAAATAAGAATAACATTGAAAATATTACAAAAAATAATTAAACTAGTCCCAATTGATCGAGGATTCTTTCAAATTGCACCTTTGGATTAGTCTTTGTTAAGACATCTGCAATCTGCTCATTTGTTGAAATATAAACGATGTCTACCAATTTCTTTCGAATGCAGTCTCGAACAAAATGAAGTTTTACGTCCAAATGCTTTACTCTTGATGGACCATTCTGCTTTGCAATTGCAAGGCGGATTGTCTTCATATATTATAATTGGTTCCGGTGTCTCAACTTTAAGCTCTTCAAGCAAGTTTTTCACTCCCAAAGTTTCGGAAACAGTATAGGCCAACGATATGTACTCCGCTTCAGCGCTTGATAAACTAACTGTCGCTTGCTTTCGACTTCCCCAGCAAACCGTTGAACCAAAAACTTTTATCACAAAACCAGTCAGAGATTTTCGTGTTACAGAATCTGATGCGAAATAGAATCTGCAAAAGAAGAAATCGGTTGATCATCGATACGACCAAGTTTTAGCCTTTTGTCTATTGTAGAACAGAGATAGCGTAAAATCTGCAACGACAAATTCCATAGACACTCTGTTGGTTTCGATAGATATCTTGAAACAATGTTGACGGATGCTAAAATATCTGGCCGTGTTACATTTGCAATATATAGCAGTGCTCCAATTAGGTTTCGAACAGGTTTTGAAGTTTCTTCCCATCGCCAATTCTCCAATTAAGTTTACTTCTTCGACATTTCATTATAAATTCGGCATTCGGATATACTTTCTCCAACAGAAAACCAAGAACTCAATGTTGACGTTCAAAAAACGTTTAACCAGACCTAGGTCATGAATTTCAAAACGACTCTTCAGTTTTTGCTTTTTTTCGACCTTATATCGGAAAAAATTATCCACATAAACCAAGTTGACATTTTTGAAGAGACATTGATTTTTTTTTTCAAAATCTGAAAACACTCATCTAACAGAATTGAGTTTTTGATCGAGTCGAAAAAAATCACAGTAAAAATAGAATTTAATTAAAAGCCAAATAAAACAATCAAAACAAAAAGGCACATGACTTACACATTACAATACAACATTAACATAATGGTTGATGTAATGCTAATTCATGAATAATGTTAATTAAGTCAAACGAGAGTGGAATGATATGATGAAAACTATTCCATATTGTTTAAATTTTTTTTTATTTAAATAAATTTTGTCCAAAAAATTAAAATTTTATCTCTGGTTTTCACGTCGACTTAAAAATAACATCATTGCGGTTCATTTTTTTAGATGCAAAATTTGCTATTTTTTTCACTTTGATACAAATTTCCGTTTCTAAACTAATCCAACGAATTTTGTATTCATTGTAACAATTGTGCCATCATTCTGTTTATGTTTTTAACAGATAAAGAAAAAAAAATCTATTTGGGCACTCTGTACTGATACTGCACTGCCTTTATATAAGATTAAATGATCTAATTCTAAACTAAGATAGTGAAGGTTTGGGTTGATAAAGCATTTGTTCTGGGAGCTTTGAAAAAAATATAAATTCTGTTTATCAAAAGTATTTTTAAAATATTAAAAAAAAACTACCTTTAATAAAACAAAATGATCACCAAAAACATCGTGAAAGAATAATAAAATTTTGCATCAACATTGGTTGGTCGGTTTTTTTTGTTTTTTTTCCTCCTTTATTTCCTTATTCAATTTAAGATATTTCTTTATTTCAATTTATTTTTCTTTTATACTTATTATTCTTTAGTTAAACGATGCGTGTTTTATCGTTTTAAATAAGAAAGAAATTAGAGCTTTTTCAGAATAGAAATTCCGAGAAAACAACATTTACCAAATAAAAATTAGATGCAATAAAAACAAATATCTTTCTCTTTTTTTGATGTTAATCGAAATAATTTTCCGTTTCATTCTCAAAGAAGTAGAAAGATAAAAGTAAACTGAGCGTTATTAGCATAAAATTTAAATTTCAAATCTCTTCAAACTCAATAGTTCAAGTAAGAATAGTGTTCGTCGTTGTCTTGTCTTTTTTTCACTTCAGGTTTGAACATTATTAATGTCAAACAATTTTCACAAAACAGAAAAAACAAATAAATAAAAAAAAGTGAAATGAAGAAGAAAAAATAAATAGATAAACGTCATGCTTTTAAGTTGAATGATCGTGAAAAATGTGAACCGTAGATAATAGTACCAAGATTATCGTTGTCGTTTGAAAGATTATTCTTTATTGTTATTATCATTTCTTCATCCTTAGATTAACACGATTGACTCTGTTTTTTTTTCTAGGAAAAATGTTTAAAATTGTAAACTTTCAAATTTAATAGAAGCAAATTGTCTGACCTTATTTTTTCTTTATTGAATAATTTATTTGATGGCCTTCTCAAAAGAATTTTTGAGCTTTCAAGTTTGAGAGAAATTTTTTTTCTTGGTAGAAAATTTAAACAACTATTCAATAAGTTTATCAAAACCTTGTTATCTTTTTTCCTTGTTAAACATTATAAAACAATTTTTTCATTAGTCAATTAAACAGACTATTATTAGTTCTTGAATATAGAACGGTAATGTACTTTATTTTGGTTTGTTTGTTATATCAGCATTAAATAATAATAAAATAATAATGATAATAATAAAAATCTGTAATATAAGACAAATGAACCAAATTTTTGTTCAATAATTTTCCTAATAGCAAAGAAATAATAATGAGAATTTTTTTTTAGAAAAAAAAAATTACAGTCATGTAAGGTTAAACTAGTTTTAAATTATTTTTATATTTATTATAACAATTTTAAATATTATGAACATTTTAAAAGAATTTTTTTAATAAAATTTTTATTTTACTTAAAAAGAAAAGTTTTATCAAAACAGAATTTTTTTTCTTAACATGATTGATTGATTGATTTCAAATATTTTAATAACATGGTTGTTTTGTTCATTTTGAATGTAGGATCGGTACCGGGCCATTCATGATCCAATAAATTATGCTCAAAAACGTACAATGCGGCGAGTTTGTACTTCGATCGCTGTTGTTTGGATCTTGTCGGCCATCATATCGATACCACCGCTGATCGGCTGGAATGATTGGCCTGACGAGTTTAACGATGAAACACCATGCAAACTATCAGAGGAAAAAAGCTATTTGATTTATTCATCTAGTGGATCTTTCTTTATTCCGTTACTGATCATGACGGTGGTTTATTTTAAAATTTTTCAAGCCACTCGCCGCCGATTGAAAGATCGAGCCAAGGCCAGTGCTATGGCAAATTTGAGTCGTTCAACGGCAACAACCACGGCACCAACGACTGCCGCCAACATAACGGCAGCAACTCCGACAACAATCACCAATAATGTGACGAAGATTTCTTCAAACGAAGACAGCTCAAGTTCGACATCGCCAAAAACGTCTTACATAAAATCTCGGTATTTGAAATGTTGTTGCCATCAAAATCAGAACCATCAACACCATCACCCCCATCAACATAATGTAACAAAGAATGATAAAAATGTTGCCGATGAAAAAAACGGAAAACTTAAAAAATCTCGTTTTCGGAAAAAACTTATCGAAACTCGAATTGAAATTGAATCGGCTAGCGATGATCATTCTAATAACGATATCAGTAGCAGTGAAGCTTATGGAGCATTGAGCATTAGTGGCTATTCCAGCGTTCCTCACCGAGAATCCTCCACTTTGGTAGCCATAGAAAATAATGAACAATCTCCGTCATTGTTAAATCAAATTAACGTTGAACTGGCAAAACATAGTGACAACAACAGTTCTATTGTACAGGAGAAAAGTGATCAGCAACCTGCCATCAAAACAATCAACGCTTGTTCGTTCAATAATGATGCTGAAATCAAGGTATTTTTAATTTATTTTAATCCATTGAGTGTTATAAAAATAAAACAAGTTAAGTAACGAAGAATTTTCAAAAAATTTCCGTTTGATTGAAGAAATGAATTTCTCTTGTTTAAATTGGTTTTTCACAAATTTTTTCTTTTATTCGTTGAATTTGATTATCTAGTTAAATTTTGAAAAAATTTAAAGACAAGAAGGCATTTTTAAATTTTGAATTGTCAATCATTGAACTAAAAAAACTTTGTTTTTAGTTATTTTTTTTGTTTTTATTATTATGTCCTCGAGTGTTATCAACGAATTCTTCATAAAGGAAAGCTAGCGTTAAACTTTTGAATTTTTGTTATTTAATTTAGAAAAAATATAAATTGTAGAAAAATAAAAGAATAAATTTGGATTCTAAATTTAATTTGCTCATTTTTCTTAGATATCTGCTTTTGAGAAACTTTGTATTTATCAAATTTTCTATTATTTGAAAAAATAGACCACAAAAATTTTAGACAGTTATTCAAAAAAAGTATTGTTTCATATTTTCAACTTTGAATTTCTTTATCTTCTAGTTGCTTTACACATTTAAAACAGATATATAGTTGATAACAAACATAATTTTTCTCATTTAAAATCAAGAATTTATTGAGAAACTCTTTTTTTCAAACTTTTTATAGAACCAAAAATTGCTTAGGCGATGATTTATTAAGTTTGATCAATAATAACAACAACAAAAGTTATTTGTTCGAATAATAGTAATAAACCAAACAACAACTAATGGAGATTTTCTGTTTGTTTGTTTGTTTTTTTTCTGATGATTGTTTCTTTCGAGACCATGTCAAAACAAAAATTCTGGTTTTCACTTGAGAAACTTTTCGCAAGTAATCGAAAATAATTAAACAGGATTGATCACGCCGAGCTTAGACATCACATACAGTTAATTTTTTTCTCTTTACTTCATTTTTTTGTATGTTGTTAATTGAAAAAAAAACTGAAAAACTGTTGTCCACAACATGATTAGCTCTGGATTTGGAGTGCAAGACCAAGACTGAAAGCTCTTGTGGCTTCTTTGATGAAGTTTGATAGAGTTTGGAGTTGTCAAGAATCTTTTCACTCTTCTTCTTTTTTTTTTGAAATAGAAAAATAAAGCAAACAAACCAAAGAGTTTCTTCAATGAAATCCCGATCATCCGCCCGAAAGTCTGTGAAATTTTTTTCTTATTCTCAATCATAAAGGAAAAGACTCTGGGAAAAATCATTAGAAGGTTTTCTAAAACACATAGAGAATTAGTCTTAAAATAATAGTGTGCGTAGCTAAAATTATATAGAAAAAAATTCAAATACAGAACCACAGAAAAAAAGAAGGTTGTCAGTTTTTTTTCATCATTTGTCTGCTATGTAATAGTTTTAGTTGTAATGGTTTTGATGAAACAAAAACAGAAACAAAATTTTTTTCTATAAATACTTCTATCATTATTAAAGAGAACAAATAAAAAACACACACAGAACCTATGTTTCAAAAATCAGAGAGAAACGAAAATTTGAAACAATGTTTTTGAAGAGCTTGGCTGTTGTTGTTTTTGATGTTGTAATTGTTCTGTGGTTCCGTGACATTTTGAGAATTTTCGGTTTTTTTTTGTTTTTGCTAAAACAATTCGATTAAAGAATTTTTTTTTTTTTTTTGATGCTGAAAATATTAAACAAACCTCTTTCTTTCATATACTATCAAATATTATATAACCAAATAAATCAGCAAAAGAATTTGAAGAGCAAATTGAGAGGACTGTTGTTCAACACATTTATTTGTTTATTATTATTATTATTTTTTTCATTGTTATAGCAATGTTGGATTGGCGTTTCGATTTCGTTTACCATTTCCTTTTATCGAGTGTTTTATACTCGTTAAATAAATATAGAAAAAAAAATCAATTTTTTTCTCGTTTTTTTGGTTTGTTTGTTGTTGTTGAATGATTTCTAATCTTTTCTTGATGTGACATGTTTTTACAAAACGGAACCAACACCAACAAAACCAAAGAAAAAACAAACTCTCACAAAATCCGTTTCAATAAATCTGGTATTCAATGTGCGTTTTTTTTCTTCACTATTATTAAGATAATGCTTTTTTCCGTTTCTATCTCAGAAAAAAATAAAAATTTATGAAGAGTGTCAATGATTTTTTTTAGTAAATGAAAGGTTTTTTTTTAAATCAAAAAATAAAATTAAAAGTGATTTGATCTTGTATCAAGAGAAAAGGATATCATCAAGAATGAGATAAGAAGGAGAAAAATTTTCAATTGATTTAAAACTTAACGAAAATTTTTCAAAATTTCATTATTCAATTAGTTTTTCAAACTAAACAACAACAATAATGATGATGATATTTTCGTTGAAAGTTTTTCGAGAAACACACATTAACTTCCGATGACATGGAGCATTAAATTTGATATATAACTTTTTTTTCTTATTTATAAATTGTAAGTTTAGATAACAGATTTTTTTCTAAAGAAATTAATTTAATGTCATGGTACAATTTTAAGATTTAAAAAAAAGAAAAAAATTTCAAACACTCATTTAGTAATGATACATTTTAGTTTTTTTTTTTCCATTTTACAAACTAAAAGAAAAAGGAGAAGATAACATTAAATAAATTCTACTGAAAATTCAGGCGGTTGAAAGAGAAAAATGGAAGAAAAAAGTGAGAAAATTTTAAACTGATTTATCCTCGATCTTTATTTTCCCGCTCTTTTCCAGCTCCAACATGTTTTTATTGATTTTCATTTTTTTTCAAATTTGAAAATTTAAACATTAAAAATGTTAGAAAAAACAATACAAAATTTTTTTAAAACAATATTTGCCTGATTGTTATTCTGATGATCTTAAATTGAAATAATGAAAAAAGAGTTAACTTAAAATAGAAAAATGATCTAATAAAGCCAACTAATTCAATATTTCAATTCTAAATTCTAATGAATAAGTAAACAAAAGAGATTATTGTAATTAAAAAGAAACAATTGTTGCATCAGTTTTATTGATGAATCAAAATAGTTTATAGATTTGTTAAATCTATTGGTTTAATTAATAACTTTAATTTTTTTCTGAAAAAAAATATGATAAAAAACTTTATGTTATAACACTTTATTTTGATAATCTAATTGGTTTGTTGTTTCAGCAGAATTCAAAACAGCAGAGCACTGTTTCAGAAGTATCAAATCAAGCAAAAGCTTGTAAAGAGCTTCTTAATCCAAACATCAACAAAGGTTCCAGCGACGAGAAAAACCAAGAATCGGAGAAAATGACCACTTCTTTAAAAATCGATGGACAGAATGCTCAACAGGCAACAACCACTCAGCCGTTTTCATTGACAATAGCCTCTGAGCCAACTGATTCGATCATTAAAATCAATGATCATTTGAATCATTCAATAAAAACTTCAGCAACAGCAGTAACAACTGGAACTGTTCAAATATCGGCTAAGATTACGACAACAACGAAGATATCGAATAGGCAATCTCAAACAACAACAACAATGGCAACGATGACGACCACGACAGCACCTGCTCAAGCCACATCAGTGAAGAAAATCTGGGAAGAAAAGCAAAAAATTTCGTTGTCCCGTGAGAGACGAGCGACAAGAATTTTAGGCATCGTCATGGGAGTTTTCGTTGCTTGCTGGTATGTTTTCATTATTTTCTATTATTATTACTATCATCATAATCACTATTATTATAACTAAAAGTATTGTTCAATAAAAAGGAATTTTTCTCTTTTTATTTTCAACAATTGAATCAAATTTGCACTAATTAATGAAATAAATAAAAAAAAGTCTAATAATATTTCAAATAATTTTTATTATCAAACAAAAATTAATAAGAAAATAGAATACTCTAGATACCAATCTAGAGGCAATAGTTCAATATATTCTAAGAAAAAAAAACTTTTAACATTCAAATAAACCTAAAACAATTTTTGTTTTGTTTGAAGAAAAGATTCTAAACTTTAACAATAGAGTAGAAAATCTCGTTAACATTTAGATTTGAAAAGGAAAAATATCATTAAAAGAATTTGTTCTCTTTTTTCATATTTTTTTTTTCAAAACATTGGTTTCAGTTCAATGAGAAAAAATATTTCTGAATAGATTTGTTTGAACTGTGTTTGAACACAGCAAATATATGTTGAGAACATGAATTGTTCCAAAATGAAAGTAGCTAATTCAGAATAGAATAAAATTGTGATTAACAAATGAAAACAAAATATAATAGAAAATACACACTATGAGCAAATAATGTTTAAATTTTGAAAACTAATTCGATGTTTTCAGTTTGTGCTTGTGTGTGTGTTTTCGAACAGCAACATAGAACAAGCAAATTTGATATTTAATTAGCAAATGTGATATTCTTGTTCTATGCAATTTCATTCTGATTAAAATTTAACACAGACATATAGTCACCAAGTATTATAATAGAACTATACAAAGTTAGTAATAGAATTTCAAATTAAATGAAGAATTTTCAATCTGGACTAGAAAAAAAACGAATTTGAAAACAAAAACTATTTTAACATTGAAAAATCGAGTTCTTTTATTTGAATTCTATTATTCAGTAATGTAAATCTCTCAAATTGAGTTAATTATTTTATTTTTTTTAGAAAAAAAAGTTGAGTTATTCGTATTCGATTTTATTAAATTTTTTTTTTATAGAAAAAACTCATGGATTTTTTTTTAAAACAAAATTTGATTATTTATTTATTTGATTTTAATGTTTTTGAGATGATATATTTCAGTAAATTGATAAATGGATTGTTTTCAATATTTTAAAACAGAGAAAAAGGCTTCATTTTATTTTCAAATTTATTTTACATTACTTAAGTTCTTGTTTCTTTAAAACTCACTTTATTTTCTTTGAATTTTCAAAAGCTTGAATCTCTTAAATGTTTCAGTTTTTGTCCTCTTTCAAAATTATTTAAATGAAATTTTTTTTCAAAAAACTAGAACTTTTTTTTGAATTTCTTATTTCAGACAAATGAAATAAATTTCAATTCTCTCTATTTCAATAGGCTTCCATTCTTTCTGATGTACGTCATTGTGCCTTTCTGTCAATCTTGTTCGGTATCGAAAGAATTTGCTAACTTTATCACTTGGCTGGGGTAAGATATTCTTTTCATTTATTAATATCATTTGCAAACAAAAATTTATTTTCTATTTCCCATTTCTAGATAGATTTGAGTTTGAATTGAATGTAGAAATCTTAAAATTAGGTTAAGCAAACAAGTGACAAGCATGGAGAGTATTTTTGAATAATAATTTTTCATTTCATTGTTTCGATGTAAAGATGATAAATGTTTAAGATAAAAGCATGTTGAAAGTTAGGGTGTGAACATGTCTATGTTTTTAGGTTATAAACTTGATGTGAGCTTGGGTGAATTTAAATATTCAGGCATGGATTTATACTGATATAAGTTCCTTTTCAATACATTCATCTATTTTCAATTTGAGAGTTCAGAAAAAAAATTTTTTTTAACCACAACCAAGAATAAATTTCTTAGTTGCATTCGAATTTAAATTGATTTAATGTTTTTTTTTAAAATTCTTTTTTTACATTAAAAAAAATACGAACAACAAACAACTAAAGCTACATCAACTCAGCATTGAATCCCTTGATCTACGCCGGATTTAATCGAGATTTTCGCCGAGCATTTCAACGAATTTTGTTCTGCAAAAAAGTTCATTGATTTGGATCTTATTTTTTCTCTCTCTCTCTCTGCCTCCTTCTTTTTTCCTCATCCTTTCTTTTTCCATTCTTCAAACATTTGTGTTCATCATTTTATTCGAATTTTTATTATTATTGAAAAAAAAGTTTGCTTTACTGTTCAGGTATACTGGTAGGTTTTATTGTTATTAGATTTGAATTTATTTAGCATGCAATCAGTATTCAGAATTGAAACTGTGTATCATTATTTATTATTATCATTATTGTTGTTGTATTCATGAAAAAATTAAGCGACTGAAAATTTTAATATAAATTCAATAAAAAAAATTCTTGTTTTCTTTCATTTAATCTTTATTAAAACTTTAAATTTTATTTTTCAATAAAATTGAAAATAAATTCAGTGCATTCAATAAATTCATTTATTATTATTATTATTTTTTTGATGGATTATTGGGTGGAAAAATCTTTTCATTTTTTTGAAGTATTTTAAATTTAACAATTTTTCTTGTTTAAAAACTCAAACAAAACGGAAATAAACTATCACTAATATTAGTTGAGCTAGGCTAGAATTGAAAAAAAACTTTTGATGAAGAAAACTGTTGAAAAAAATGACAAAAACTTATTCAGAAAATTCAAACAGATGTTGCCAAGCCTTGACTTTTAATTTTTTTTTAATTTAAAAAACTTTGCTTTTAATTTTATTTCAAATAGAAAAATATGAAATTTATTGAATTTTTTTTTTCAAAAGTTTCTAATTCTACATTCTATTCAAGCTCTGATTTTGTTTTGATTAAATCAATTATTGGAACAAAAAAAACGATATTCTGTTTTTCTCTAAATGATCAATCAATAAACAGAAACAAAACATTCAGAATGGATTGTATAAAAGCTCAGAGCTAATGTTATAAACCAAGTGTTCAAATTTATAAAATTCATGCGATTATTTATTTTAATTTGTTCCAAAAATTTTTTCAAAAAAATATCTATCTGTCTATTTAGGTTTTTTTTTGGAGAGAATTGAAATTTAATTTTCTAATAAAAAAACTAAACATCTTAAAAAATTGTTCACAAAGTTATCATTCAAAGATTTATATCTTTTTTCAAAAAAAAACTTAATCAGCTAAAAGTTTGTTTTCTATTCAAATTCATTATCGATTCTTTCCAAAAAAAACTCAGGAATGCTTTGCTTGTCTGACAGCATTGAAAATTTTTCTCTTAAAAATATTTAAATTTAGAAACAGAAAACAACTATAAACGAAACTTTAATGTTTGGGGGAGAAAATTCCAAACTAAACCAAAATTTCAGTTTTACTTCAATAAACAATAATATTAGTATCATGAAGCAAGTTTATTTTTCTATCAACCATTTTCCATCATTCATTAAGAAAAATATCGGAAAGTAGTAACAAAAAAAAGAAGAAGAAAAATTACATTTTCTACTATGTGTTTGTTTGAATGTGATGATTATTTTGTCACACACACACACACATAAAAATCAATTCCTTTTAACGCTAGTGAAGCATATCCAAATTTTTTCTTTTTTAAAATTCCCCAGATACTTTGGTTGCTGTTATTTGGTTTCATAAAGATCATTATTATATTTTTTATTCTTTTAATGTCTTTCTATGGATTTTTTTTCTTTGAAATAAATTTTTAAAAAAGTTTAGATTTTTTGTTCCCTCGTTATTAACGTAAAACGATATCGATGTATTTATTTAGATATCAAACTTGAGAATCTAAGACAAATAGATTTTTCAAAATATTTATCACTAAAATTTTTTTTCACAACTTATAGAACCCACATTTTCAGGGGATTTTTTTTTGTTCAGAGTTTTCCAATCAAACAAAAGAAAAAAAACTTAAGGTCTTTGTTGTTGTTTTTTGAGCCCGAAAAAATAGACAACTATTAGGCGATATAAAAAACACAAAAAAATAAAATTTAAAATTCAATCACAACAACAACAATGACAACAAAAGATCTAACAAAATAATTAAACAACAACCCAAAGAAATAAGATGATGATCTTGGCAAACCTTTTTCAATCAGTTTTGTTTTTTTCCTGTTTGATAAAATAAATTGAAAACAGAATTTTATAATTCAAATTTTTTCATAACTAAATATTTGCTCTTTATGGTCTAAATTTAATCAATTTGGAACAACAGAAAACTTTTTATCAAAGTCTTATTTATTTATTTTTTCTAAAAAATGAATAAATCAAATAAATAAATAAATGACTGAACTTGTCAAATAGAAAGCCCTACATTGTTGTTTTTTTTTGTTGCCAAAATGAAAAAAAAAACTCATAAGTCATTCAAAATTCAAGCGTCAAAATTGAATTTTTGATCATCAGACCTTAAAAAGACACATAAAAGAGAAAAACACTTTAGATTTTAACTTCTGTCATTTTTGTTTGTTCATTGTTCAAATTTTTTTGCTAACATTAAAACTTCAGTTTTTCAAGTATATGTTTTCTAATCTTTCTATTAAATCTATACTTTGGTTTGATTTCATTTTTTCCTAGAATAAAATTCTATTTTATTGTAGTTTTTTTCAACAACAACAGTCAACTAACACAGTGTGTTGACAAACTATGATAAATGATTTTAAAATGGCTTGGAAAAAACAAAACAAACAAAGATAAACTCAGAAGAAATATTTCAAAAATACATTACTTTATTCTTTGTTATTTTTGATCTAATTCTGTTGATGAGATGATATCAAGTTTTTTATCTTGAATAAAAAAATTCTTTCAAAATAGTTTAAACTTTCTTTTTTCTACTAGTTTTTTCTTTATTCGTTTTTTTAGATCAATCATAATTAAATGATGTTTAAGTGATGTCAATAATGTTTCACAAGGGAAGAACGCTCGAGCAATCTATTTTCATTTTATTGTTCTCAGTTTTTGTTTGTTTGGTTTTTTTTGTTGATAATCATTATCAATAAATATTTGAAAAAAAATGAAAAATGAAAACTTGAATTTTTGATCTTCACAGCTGTTCAACATCAAAATATTTTGGTAAAAAGATGTTTAATGTTGAAAATTTCATCATGTTCTCAAAAATTTTCTCTCTCTCTCTCTCTCTCTTTTTCTCTTTCTATCATTTAATAAAATCAAATAAAATTATTTCATTATAAAAAAATCAGTTTTAGTGAAAAATTTAATTGCGTACAGAATGTTTCAATTCGAACAATGAAAACATAAAAAAGAATTTTTTTTAAATATCATTGAAATAAGAATAATTCTATTTTGCTGCTTGAGCAAAAGTCACGTTTGTTTGAGAGAAAAAATTATAGCTTGGGTGTGTGCTCATGTTTAAAACAATTCTTGTTGTGTTAATTAAAAAAAAACAACTGCATTTTTAATTAAATTTTATAATCATCAAAAAAAAATTGAATCGATTAAATATTTGTTTATCGTGATTTGTGAAAATCAAATTGTCAAAAAATTATCAAAAAATAGTAATAAAAACTTTAATTTGAAATTAAAAAAAGTTTCATAAAGTTTGTAAATAAAAATTATCATGCTATATTTTTTTCAATTATTGAATTTACATTAAAATTTTTTTGTAAAAATTAAAATTAATGCAGTGAGGCTCCTTTTTGTTAATGAGTTTTTTTTCATTTTTTTCTTGTTCTAATGAAAAATTGAATATATAGGTTCTCACACTCAAATTTAACTAAGCGTTTAATTGAATTTTAAGATTGAAAATTTGAATTAATTTTAAGCATTATTTTCTTTAAAAAAATCAAGCTAAACTTTGATATTAACTATTAGAAAAATTTGATAAATTTTATCAAACTAGAATTTAAAAAAAAAACCAGAAAAATTAATAATAAAATAAGAAAAATAATAAAATGATGTAAATATTTTATTTCTTTATTATTCAGTTGACAGGCACCCATGGTTCTTGTGATTGATAATCTGTTTTTCAAATTGTTTCAGCGTGTGTGAATGTTTAGAAAAAAACAGCAAGAAAATTAAATTTTGGGTTTCTGCAATGCAGCGAATGCATAATTTTTTTAAATAATGTTAATAGATGATAACAATAAGAATTATAATAATGTTATCTATTGAAATGTCTAGACAGCTTTTTCTATTTAAAAAAATCAAAGAAAACTCAGATCAACACTGTTTTTTATTCATTTATTCACTTTTAAAAAAATTGAGAAAAGAAAATTAAATTTTAATTCAATGAAAAGGCAAAGAAAATTTATGATTGTAATAAATATAAATAAAACAGATAAACAACAACAACTAGAAAACCAAATCAATTTCTTAGTTGAAATTTTATTATTTGTTTTTCATTCTTGTGATTTAAAAAAAAACAGAAAACAAGTTTTTCAAACATTAGTTCACCCAAAAGTTCAAGAATCGTTTTTTCACATTAACAGGACTTTATTGATGGAATTCAACAACAACAAAAATAAATTTAAACTCAACTCATTAAAAGAAATAATTTTTTTAGTAATTGTTTTTTTTTATTATTATCTCAGTTATAATCTTGGAAGCTTTCAAATAAATATTTGCATTTCGTTTTCTTTTTACAATAACTGCCAAGAGATTTTCCAGTTAGAACAAAAAAAATCTGTGTTTTCATCATTATCTTCGCTTAAATAACAGAAAAAAAACTTGAAAAATAGTTTGAGAAAATTATAAGCAAGGATCAAACACCCACACACATGCCAATCTTATCACGGAACCTTTGAATCGTTGTTTTTGACACTTTTGTTGACTTTTACTATTAACTCTCGTTATTGTTTTAGTTTATAGGTCAAAAAAAATTAAGAATTAGTGATCATGTTTGCTGTTGAAAAAAACCATCAGCTTCATACAATGATTAATTTACAAAAAAAAAAACACAAACGAAGATTGGATTTCCAGTGAAATGTCGGCCTAAAAATAAAGTTGTTACAAAATTTTTTATTAACCAAATCAACTTGATTTTTTTTAACATTAGAGTTCAATAAAACCTCTTGCTTGAATCATTGATTGATTTAATGATACAAAAATTGAAAAAAACAACCACATGGTATACTTTTTTGAACAAAGATTTTTATTAGAAAAAGTTTTTTAATGAACTTGGTTTATCATTTCTAATGTTCTCATTAGTTTTCAACCGATAAAAAACATTGAAAAATTTTTTTAGCTATTGAAAAGTTGAAAATTGTGATGGATTTATTACGAGGTTTTTTCTACCATATTTTTTATGGTTAAGATTCTATAAAAAATAAACTTCAATAAAATCAAAGTTATTTGCCATTTATTAAATTTTAATTTATCAAAAAACTTTTTTTTTTTACTAAAAAGAATTTTGAAACTATTTATTTTTGCTGCCCATCTTTTAAATTTTATGTATTTAAATTTATTGAATTTTGGCACTTGTCGATAATTTTCACAAATAGTGATAAAATTGAATTAAGCAATTTCATAATTTTCAATAGAGTCTTTTCAAAAGTTACATTTAACGGTTATATTCATTAAAATTTAAGATGTTATTGAAAAAGATAGATTTTTTTTTTTTTGGTGACAAAATAACAAAAATTTTTCTTCGCAATTTTTCATTTTAATCGAGATTTATTTTTTCACTGGAAAATCTCTGAGTTTTTTTGAATTTATTATCCAAATACCAAAAAAATTTCAAAATTTTTTTGAATTGTTAAAACTCAAAAGTTTTCAACTTTTAAAAACTATAAACAAATGACAGTTCAACATTTCAAAATGTCGGGATTTTGAGAAAAAAATAATTTTTTTGTTTTAGAAAATTTTCAGCTCATAAAAAATTGCAACAATTTTGAATTGTTTTTGATTCGTTTTGAAACTTGAGTTTTATCAGTTGTAACAATGAATAAGAATTAATAAACTTAACCCAATTCTTAGGCTATTTATTATTAAAATTTTGTTTTTTGTATTAAACGTTTTTTAATTTATTTTTTTGCATAATGTGACAAACAAAAACTAGACTAACTACTGAATTATTGTTGAATCAATAGACAATTAAATAATATTGAAAAACTTGATTTTTCAGCTTATTTTATAGAAAGAAATAACTGAAAGCATTGAAAGTCAAGTCAAATTCATACAATATTTATAATGAAAAAAACAAACATAACAATCAATCTGGGAGAAAAAGTTTACTTTTTAATTATTTTGACATTTGAAATATCTAATGCTGTAATCACTATATATGGCTACTAATTATTTAAAGTCAGCAAGTTTGTTTTTGTAATTTTTTCTTGGATCGATAGTGGAGGAGAATTTTCGTTTTTTAATTTTTTTTTTTTTTTCATCAAGCTTCGGTTTTTTTTCAAAGAGAAAAACAAAAGAATTAATCAAATGCTAAGGTTGAATGAATTCATTAGCAATATCGATTCTTGATTTGAGGAAATAAATGATAATAGACTCTTTCTATTGGTAATATTAATATCATATCGTGATAGTTAAATGTAAAATAAACTTTTTTTCTTTTACTCTGAAAAAGTTTGATTTGTTTAATAATAGCTTGTACTCACTTTTTTTATGTTGTTCTCAAAGGTTTTTTGAGCTTATTTACTCAATTTTTTTTTTGATTTTTTGAAAACTGAAATAAAAAACTTATTTTTCAATCGAAACAATAAACTGAGATGTATTTATTTGGATTTGTTTGAGCAATCGATTTAATATTTTAGGCAATAAATTTTTAACGTTTTTTAAATCTAGAAATGAAAAAATGTAATAAATTGTTTAATTAAAAAAATCAACTGTTTCTTCTTCTTTTTTGGCCATCAAATAAATGGAATGTTCTTGTTTTCAATCACATGAACATGGAGCATAAACGTTCATAAATTCATCTAGTTCCATTAAAAAACAGCGAAAATGCTAGTTTGAAATAAATTATTAAATTGTTGATAAAAAATAAAAATAGAAGAACAAATAAAATTATTGAAAATGTTTTTTTTCGTTAACAGTAACAAACTACGTGAAAAGAGAAAGAAGAAGAAAAAAATTGAAATTAATTATGTAGAAATTATTATCAATATTGTTATAAGTCACTCCCCTTCATTTTCTCATTCAAAAAAAACAAAAACAAATCTCAAAATTATTGCTAGTTTCCAATAAATGTTATGGAATGAAAACCCAAACAGAAAACGCTTCAAATAAATTATTTATGATAACTGTCTTGTGAGATTGTTTTGAAATATACAATCTAAATAGATATCGATATATCAATATTCATAAAAATGATCAAATATCAGAAGAAAAAAAAGAGAAATCATGGATTATTGT
Organism: Octodonta nipae; assembly: GCA_034190945.1. Classification (NCBI taxonomy): domain Eukaryota; kingdom Metazoa; phylum Arthropoda; class Insecta; order Coleoptera; family Chrysomelidae; genus Octodonta; species Octodonta nipae. Next base: position 34,092 of record JAVLUE010000304.1, on the reverse strand, counting down.
TTCAAATCAGAAAATGTATTTTATTTTTATAGATAAAACCTCGATTTCAACTCAGCTAAATAAAACAAAATGACTATAAAATGAAGTAACAAAAAGTGAGAAAATTGCTGAAGAGAAGTACCATTATCAACCATAATTCAAATGATGCAAATTTGTTTGATGAAGCAAAATTCAGTAAACCATGACCGACTTGATGAGATTTTAAAGAACAACATGATATGTATCACATGCACTCACTTTGATTTGTTTGTTTTCTTCTTGGATTCCTTTCCAAAGTACAGTTCATTAATTTCAAATTTTCAGAATGCCAAACCGTAAACAAAGCAGAAAAATTGAGCAAGTTCATGTTTCATTAAGCTGACCATAGTTCTTTCATAACTTTTTTCTCAATTTTTCAGGACAAAAAATGAGATTGATTCTTTCAAGTTATTTCAAAATTCACAGAAAAAAAAATTATAAAATATTTTCAAAAAAAACTACAAAATGCAACATTTGAATCATTTGAGTTTGGTGTTTATTTTCTCGATGAATCAACTTGGAAACGAGAAATCTTCTTTTCTTTAGCTTTAATATTATTTGAAAAATAAAGGGAGACATATATTTAACAAACACCGGAGATTAAATTAAATGAATAAAATAATAAAATTTACCAAAACTTTATCAGTATAAATGCTACTGTGAAAGTCCGACGTCTGGGGATTGTCGACCTTAGTCCGATAGCGTTTAGCAGATGTCGACAATTACTGTAAAATGTCCGAAATAATAATAATTATCATATTTCCGGACTTTTACTAGTAAATTTAAAATTGAAATTCTTGTTTATTGTCAAAACGAATGAAAAAAAAAACAATGTTTCAGTTAGATATTTAATTTTGAATATGATTTCAATGCTCATCTTATTTCAACACTCATTGAGTCATAGACATATTTTAACTTGAGTCACTCAATTTATTCAGTGTTCAGAAAGAATTATTAGGCCACGTGTTTTTTAATTCATTTCATTGTACTTTGATTCGTTGATAATATACGTTGAAATTGTTTTTAAAAATGATCGATTCTGTAAGCCGTGAAGCTTTTCGTGAAAAGCTGAATGCTCTAATTGCAAACAAGAAAAATTCTTTGTAATTCTAAGTGTCATAGCAGTAGAAACTTCTCAAACAAATAAATTTATAGTATTTTCATATTTTAGATTTAAAATAAAATTTTTTTATAAAAAAAGTTATGTAATTTCAATAATAATTTCGCAAGATTTTTATTATATAAATTATTAAATAAATATCGGACACTTCACCAAGCGTTTCTTATAAATGTCGACAATCACCGGTGAATGTCGACGTTCACCAGACGTCGGACTTTCACAGTAACATCAATATTTAAAAAAACAACCAAATTCAATTTTATTCTCTGTTTCTACAATAATATTTTTTTTATTCATTCAGTTAGAAATGATTTAATTTATTTTTACAAATGTTTATTTTATTTTAAGATTGGTTTGTTGATTGATGGTCATTGATTTGGTCCTGATAAGGTTTCTTTCTTCCTGTTAGGAAAACATATTCAAAGTTTGTTCAGTGATTCTAAATAAGAAACCTGATTCTGTGAGCTATTCAGAGTGATATTTAATAAAAAAAACGAACTCGAAGAGCTAGATTGTTTGTTTCTGAGCTGTTTGTTGTTTACCATACATCATTCTCAACTGGAAATCTTCGAGTTTCAATTAGAGAGTTTTTTTTCTTTTATATAAACAAATATTTATAATATCAAGATATTTTATAGAGAAAAAAACTTTCGATAAAATTCTGAAAATTAATTGACAATTTAATAAATGGATTTTTTTTCAGTTTACAAAATTATTTTTTATTTATTGATCAGTGATTAAAAGCTAATTCGTTAAGCTTGTTTTTTTTTGCTTTGCAAAACATCTATTATGATAATAAAATTAATTTTAAATCTTTGAAAAACAAGAGAGTCTGGAAAAAATGTAATAATATAATTTTAATATAACTTTGTGTGTGTGTGTGTGTACGTGTGTCGAGAGGTTTCCGTAAAGAATTTGCATCATTTTTCTATTTCATTTTTTTTTTTTTTTTTTTTGATATTTTATTCTAGGAATTTTATGACAGCAAAAAAGAAGAAGAGCAAAAACTATTAAAACAAACGAGAGTAGTGACTCGTTAAAATTAATCAACAAAATTCACTGAGATTTTAATGAGTTTGTTTTTTAATTTAAATGTAATTTTTTTCTATTTCGAGTTATTGAAATCACATTCTAGATTTTTTTTTTCTGCTAGACAGAAAAAAATGTTTTTTTTTTTAACAACAAAACGGAGAGATCATTTTTTTTCTCTAGACCAAAAAAATTTCGCAAATTTTAAATTTATTAAAAATTATAGAATATTCTGTTTTCTTCTTCAAAAATTTTAAATGAAAAAAAAAACTTTTTTTCAATTATGAAACTCAGTATGTGATGTGATATATTAACTTTTATCGGTCGTAAGTCATCTTTGACGGACATGGTGACAGCCAAAAGTTCTCTCCAGCTATCGTATGGCGTGTGAAGTGACACCGAAGGATTTTTTTTATAGAAACGTGCCATCATTTCTCCCAAGTTCAGAAAGTAACAATACTATTTTCAAATTTTTTATATATTGTAACGGATCTATTTTTTTGCTTGAAAAAAAATTGATTTTAAAAAAAATTTGATAAAAAAGTTGTTGAAGTTTTTTTTTATTATTTTGATTTAATAAAATTGAATTCTCGTGCCCTTTCTGCCACTAATATATGATATTGATATGTGGGGATTTTGGCTTTGTTTTTTTTCAGTTTGATTTTTTTGCTGTTGAAATTGAAATGAATTTTGTTGATAAATATCATTTATCAACTGTCTGTTTTGTTTTAACAAACTAGTACAAACACGTAAAAAACAATGAAAAATTATCATGAAACCCATGAGAAGAAAGACTAGACATTCGACGTAATCACACGTACACACAACGCTACAACATTCCAAGTAGTTTTCAAACTTCAAAGTTTATCATTTATTTAAAAAAAAAATAATACGACAAAAAATTAATACTGGTTTATAAGAAAACATCAGATTCGAAAAAAAATAAAATAACCCAATAATAAAGTGGACATTTGTCAAAAAAAAAAAAAAACAATAAAAACAGAACAAAGGAAAATATGAAATGCTCCAAGTCTTCTTAACTTAAGTTATGATACTTTTCTTTTAAGTTATTTCTTCCATTGTTAAACTTCAATTTTCTAAATTGTTTTTTTTCTCAAGAATTTCATTTGATGCAGCAGAAGAAAAATTCATGCTTTTCTCTTCAAAAATTTACAGTGAAATTTAATCTAAAAACAACTTGGACTAAGTAGAAAAAAACAACGTGCTGACTAATAACCAATAAATATAGTCTCTGGAGCTTATAAAAAATTAAAAATGACATCAGGTAACTGTATGCCCAAAACACTTTGGAGAAAGCGTGTGTCATTGCTTTGAATGGGTAGTGTTTTAAATTGTAAATAATTTTTTATTGTTTAGTTTTTTTAAAAATTCAAGCTGCACTTGAAACTTTAAATTCTAAAACTGAATAAATCTTATAAAACAATCTTAACTAAAACAAATTTTGTCTTCAATCAGTTTTTCACAGTTTTTTTTTGCTGCTTGTTTTTTTTTTGTTGTGTGCTCAGAATATTGAAAAACAAATCAAATGCGCATTTTAAAACTTAAGGTTTTTTTTGTAGTTAAATGAATGCAGTTTACAGTATATAAAGCTTCTTTCTTGCTCTCCTAAACTTTTGTTTCATTTTATTTTTTTAAAACCACTTTACTAAAAAAAACACTAGTAGTTTTAATTTTATATTTCTTTTGTTTTGATCTATTATTAAACAAAATTTAATCAATCAGAGATGTTTGTTTTAGTGGGCTGCTCATTCACAACATTAAAGCTTTGAGTGTCAAGAAGTTTTTTTTAAATTGTATTAAAACATTCGAGTTTTTTTCGATTAGAAAGATAAAAACTATACTAAAAAGTTTTAAATTTTAAATTGTTCAATCTAGTGTGCTATAATTTTTTCTTGTTTTCAAAAAAAAAACTCTGATTACGGGAATGGAGTTCAGCCAAATTGGAAGCAAAGTAAGACAACCAAAACTCATCAAAAGTTTCAAGAATAGAAAGAAATTTAGACTTGTATGAAATTACTTTCACATAAATTGTCGAAATCTTGTTGTGAATGAAAATGTTTTAAAATAAAAGAACAACCAACAACATGCAAAAACAAAAATTTTACACTCATTATTTTGTTTGAGCAAATTTTTTTCAGTATTTTTTTATGAGTTTTAAAACAAATTTTTTTCAAAAAAAAATCAAATCAAGTCAAAATAAAGCATCAAATCAAGTAAATGAACAAACAAACTAGAAACACCAACACTATTAAAATAAAATTATTGAAAAAAAAACTTTTACATAAACTGTGTATTTTGACAAAACCAATTCGAGAAAAAATTTGATAAAAATTCAAATACAAGAAGAGATCACTATTCAAATACATTTCGTGTTTTGTGCTTATTTTTTTATATTGAAACTAAAATTGAATTTTTTTTCTTAGTTAAGAAATTACGTTAAGGTTGTTTCCTCCACAAATTTCCACTCGATTCCATGAATGTTTAAAAAATATAATAATCAAATAAATGCAAAAACATTGAAGAATAAAATTGTTGTTGTTTTGTTTATTCTCTTATCATTCAGTAAATTTTAAATTCAAGTTTTCTCGTTTTGTTTTTACATTAAATTTGATTTTGAATTTTTTTTTCCTTGTCTTTGTAATGAATTTTGCTTAAGGCTTCTACAAATGAATGAATCTGAAGAAAATATAGAGACAGAGAAGAAAAAAAACTGAAATGTCAACAGATAAAACAATCGATTGCACAGCTTATGAAATTGATTTGTTCGAGAATTTAATTTTAAAAGTTACCAATGTTTATACGTTTTATAGGTTTATGTTTTTACTGAGTTTCGAACTCGTGAACCCGATAACAAGACAAATTGCTTGACATCAAATCAGTTTGTTGTTTTTGTTTTTTTTTTTTTTTTTTTGTTATCGCTTAATGCAAAACTTTTTTGTAAAAAAAATATTTATTTGCAGTATGCCAGATGTCGTTGATCATAAAACAAAGAATATATGATATACAAAGTTGAAATAGCGTTCAACCAAGAAAAAAATGAATGCGATTGTTGCTTTGAGTTTTGAGCTCTATCAAGTTTTTTAGTATTTTTATTCGGTTCAATATCTCAATTTCTTTTTTTTCTACTATGATAATATTCATTATTGTTATTCGCTGTTTTGTTTGATTTAAAACATTTATATTCATAAATGTTAAATCGTAATACAATACTTTTTTTTTTTTAGTAATACATTGAATAACGGAATAAATATTTTTAATTTCGGTTTCATGACCGCTCGGGAAGAATAAAAACAAACAAGCTAGATGCTTTCATCTTTATAAACTTTAACTCAAAAGACGACCAATCATTTATTTAAAATCTAGTAGAACCATTATTGTTAATATTTTCGAAAATAAATTTATTTCGACCTTACTCAACTATTTATTCAATGAACTTGAAATTCTTTTTTATGCTTATTATAGATGAATAATTAAATCCAGATTTTTTTAAATTAAAGTATAGCAGAATGAGCAAAAACAGTCTTTCAAAAATTTTTAATTTGATTTTAATAAAAAAGTCTTTTTAAAGCAAATAAATTTTTTTTAAGAAAATCTAGATTTATTATTTTGAAAAAATATTGTTGAGTATTCTTATAAAAAAATTTTTTTTTGTAAAACGCCTTTATATTTTAAAAAAGCTAACCAACTCAAAAATGAATCCATTAATCAATGGTCAATAAAGTTTCAATCTACTGTGAAAAAAAAAACAACAATCAACAGCAGCCCAGTATTCGCTACAATGTGAGATCATTTTTTTTTTCATTTTGAAAATACTTTTTAAAACGTTAAAATCCTAATTTTATTCGTAGAAAAAACCAAATTTAACTTATTAAGTTTCTAATCTAATTCTTTTCAGTTTTCAAATTTGCTTTGCTTTTGACAACTCAGTATTTTAAAATTTTCAAAAACAAAAAACATTTTAAGTAATTCGGGTTTGAAAATAATCTAAGCCAAGAACAAAAAAACTATTTCAAAAATTTAAATCTTTTTTAAGACTATAATTAATTTTTATCAAGTTGAAGGCACCAATTAAAGCTTTAGTTGAAGAATTTAGGGAAACCTAATTTTTTTTCTCTTTCTATTTTTAATACTTGGAAATTTTTCTATCTACTTACAACTTGAAATGAAATAAATAATTTAAAAACAGATATACATAACTTTATCAAACAAAAGTGTCTTGTAATTAATACAAATGGAAGTTTTTGAAACCACACACAAAGCCCATAAGCATGCACCAAATGTATTCTGCTGAATAAACTAAATTCTCAAAGAAGTTTTATTTAGAAGAAAACTTTTTTTTTTTAATTTTTATCAAAAAAAACATACAAAGTTAAACAAAAAAAAATGGAGTTTTCAACATTTAGTTTTTTTTTTGCGTAGTTAAAACGATAGTCAATCAACTAGTATCAAATACCGGTGGCACACAACACATCATAATCTTTAATCACGTTAGAATAATCAAAAAAAAAAATTGATGTCTGCATAGATTGAAATCAATGAATGAACGGATAAATAAATAAAAAAAAAGAGCAAAAACAGAGTTGAAATTCTGTGTTGTTTTTGAAAAACCAACACATAAAAAATTTTTTGGAGAAAAATTGCTCTATTTTTTTTTAAATTTTATAAAGAACAAACTATACAAACAGGGTGCCGATTTAACAAACTAAACTGTTTTATTATCATCATTTTATTATTGTTATTCGGTTCTAGAATATATATTTTTTTTTTTTTTGGTATGAGACAAAGAGGAAAAAAAATTGTTTTTGTTTAACTAGTCGTCTGGTTTCTCATTTTTTGTTTTGTTCCGTTCAACATGGAACTTTTTTTTTTGCACTGAAGCTCAAATTCAATGAACCGTTTTGCTGTTTTCTTGTTTTCCACCAATTGGTCTGTGTTTTGTTTTTGTTTATTTTAATCTTTTGTCGTGGTTGCTGTTGTTGTTGTTGTTGTGTAGGGTGCAAATTGCTGGAACCTTTCCGCTTTTGAAACAATTGAAACAACTTATCACTAGATGGTAGTTTTTTTATTTGTTTTTTTCTCTTTGAGTTTATTTAATATTTTTTTTTGTCACTTTTTTTTAGCCATCTTTTTCAACATTCTAGACTCTAGAATCTAGAGAATTTTTAGATTAAAAGATTGATGATTTAATTTTATAATTTAATTATTTTATTCCTCAATTTAAAATAATTACTTTTGTAACTATAATTAATTTTTTTATTTATTTGAAAATTAATTTAATTTGATGTGTGTGTTCGAAAAAAAAAAAAATTAGTTTCCATTATAATCATCATTATCATTATTTAGAATTGAAAATATTGTTTCTCTTTAATAACAGAATATGATGTAATGATTATTAACCCCTGTTAATAACTTGTTTCTTCGATAACAATCTTTACATCTTAATTGACTTTGTTATAAACTGTATTCTGTTATTTCGATTTTTATCGACAGCAAAAAAAAAAACGTTCGTTTTCATTCTAATTTACTATATTTATGATAGTTTATTTGTCTGTTAATTTACTAATTTTGATAATACTTTTGTTTGTTAATTTATTTTTTTTCTTATAAATATTAGAACTAATAGTAGTAATTTTTAGGGATGAGTTTTTTTTCTCTATCATTAATTTATTTCTATTTATCTGATGAGGAGTCTTATCCTGTTAGTGTTGATTAGTCGTTATTATTACTTTTTTTGGTTCATCATAAAACAGGGTTTTTCACACCAGGTTGAGGTTTCATTAATCGAAAAACTTGAAATTAAATAGAAGAAAAAGTAATCAACAATAGATGATGGCAAAAAAGCATTAACTTTTTCTCTAAAAGACAATCATAAAAATCTTATAATATAACCAGAAGAAAAACCATTACACCATCGATATACAGTTGATGTATAGAACCAAAAGTGTAGTTTAGTTTCTCCTAGATTTGACCAGAGTTGAATCCTTGTTGATACAAATTCACTATGAATCGCTGAACGCTATCAGAAACTGTTGCTGTCAAAAAGTTGAGTGCTCCAGGAATGTTCTTGTTTAACATAACTAATCGCTCCATTCCAAGTGAGCTTGGCCAGTTCATCGCATTGCCATCAAAACGAGGCAATTCGGATTTTACTTTCATTGGCACTTCAACGTGCTTTTGATACTTTGCTTCTATTGTGGTATCTTTTTGCGTTTGCAATGGTGAAGGCATTTCCAGGGAACTTTACGAAATACATATCGAATGCAGCAACGATTTTGTTGAATGTGGTGTCAGAAGTCCAATCTTTCAAGCTACCAAGAGGTGCAAGATTTAGAGAACTGCGCCCTAGGCGGCCGATTACGAGGTCTTGGTATTTTTTAAGAATTGTTTGCAAATGGTTTTGGTCGGATATTCGTATCGCCCTATGTATTACCAATAGTAAGGCTAAAAGCCATTCATCATCTCGCTCAGTAGCGCGACCGGTAGGATTAGTATCCATTGGTTCAACAACGGTGAAAACTTCTAATAAATTTAAAACTCTCACATGTTCACTGGCTTTGGCGATAGAAATATTATACGACCAATCATCGTTGCATAGGTCATATATTCGGTCCGCCAACAAGAACAGGTAATAGTGGACAGCAGGTTTGAAAAATGTCATGTCTTTGAAATAGTCTACTACTACATCTCTCATCATATCAATTTTGTTCTCAAAACCCTGTGAACGTTTCCATCTTTCTGTATTTCGATTACGCTATATTCTCAATCCAAATGAGCAATCTTTGAACAATCCCAATTGTCTGTATGCGTTTCGTTTTTTAAAATGGATTAAAAGTTTAACCTAAGGCGTTATCAGGCCCCAATTGACCCTTTCTTTATCGATGAACGCCACGTCCAAATTCTCAATTCAAACAATAAATTCAAAATTGTAAAAATTATATTTGTGGTGAGACAATTCACCACAAAAAGCAAATTTTTGACTGAGTCAAATTTAATAAACTTATTAGTGTAATAGGATCTAATTGATTGGTTAAGGTCTGAATAATCAAACTTTCCTTCAGTTCAACCATTGTTGCATTACTATTTAAGCACATATGTTATTTTAATAAATATATACCATTTCTTACTGCCTACCTTTTCTTACGCTTACGCTTACTTTAGATATTATTTTTACTGAAAAAATACAAAGAAATAGATTAATTAAATTTTGACAAAAGAAAAAATAAACAGTCCAATTTGGAAATTAGGTTTTTTCAATATTAAAACCAACAAATTTTTAAAAAAACGCGTGAACAAAGAAAGAGCGATTCAGGCATGGACAAAAACGTGTTAGCGATAACTCAAACGTCCTGTTCATAGACTATAAGCCATCGCTAACACGTCTTCAACTGCTGTGGTGTCACTAAATCTATCATCACACACATATCCGTACATTCATTAAAGATGAAAGTTTTTGTTTCTTGGAATTGTCATTGTTTCAATAGCTTAAATAAATAGTAATATAGAGTAAATATTATTATTTCTTATAGCTTCCATTGATATTGGCCGGCAAAATTGAATTTCTTGTTCCATCTCATTCACTTTTTCTCGCCCATCAAAAAACAATTTCTTCAGCAAAATTTCAATAATACCGAAATAAAATAACTAGACTTTGTCATCAGCCCAAACAGCCAGAATATATATTGTTTTTATCGCCATCAGAAAATTAAATAGAAGAAAAAAAATAAAGTTTAAATTAATTATCAATGCTCTTCCATCATTTCATCATTATTCTTTTGTTTGGCTTTGTTGGGTCAACAATAAATAAAGAGAAGAAAAAACAATTATTATTGTTTTTCAATTGCCGATTAAAAAGCCAAGAAAAAAAACACCAATAAATCAAACAATGGATAGACGATTGGTTAATATACTTCAATAAGAAAGCCCAAAACGTTTGTTTATACAGCAATTTAGAAAAAAAATCAAAGTGGTGGCACTTGGCTTCTGTACCGTAATGAAATGTCGACCATAAAAATCATCATTATCAATGTTTTTTTTCTGGAAAAAAAGATAAACAATTCAAAACAATATTATTTGGAAATTGATTTACTTTTTTCAGGTATTTTTCAATCTGATTTTATTAAGACACTAACTCTTTTTATAAATAAATTGAAATTATTTGGGTTGAGATAATTGTTTTTCAACGATTATCATTTTTCCAAAATTCAGTTTTCAAGTTTTTCAATATTTTAATCAACTACAAAAAAAAAATTTTTCTAGTTATTCAATGAAACTTTATCTTTTTCGTTTTGTGTTAAAAAAAATAAATAAGTTTTGTTTTTTTTTTTTCAAAAACCTATTTGAAACAAATAGTAAAAGTATCATATTTTTCCGATTTTTATCATTAGAAATAAATAAAAATGAAATCTAGAGAAATTTTTTTACTGTTCGGGTAGCATATTTTTTCCTCATTCAAATTGCTTGTAATTGTTGTTTTTTTGCCTACCAAAAATCTTTGGTTTTGTGTAGTTTCTATCAAATACTTGCAATTTGATTCCATTGATTCTTTAGAGTTTTTTTTTTAAGTGAATGTATCTGCTTCCAAACATCATAGAATGATAAAAAAAAATAAAAAAATAAATTCTAGAAAAGTTTGATGATTCTAGAAACCAGAGTTTTTTTTTTCTTGGTTGACAAAAAAACCAAACGTTTTCCAAATTTATAGAATCGAAATTTATCGATCAGTTTTTTTTTTGTTTCTATCAAGAGTTTTTTAAAGTTTCAAAGAGAAAAACTAAAGTAAAAACTTTTGACATCATTTTGTCAAGTTTTTTAGTTCAGAAAAAAATTGTTAATATTTTTAAAAAGTTTTCATAGATTTTTTGTTTGTTTGTTTTTTTGCTCGTATTTGTTTGAATCTATCATTTTATTAAATGCTCTGAATTGGTGATTTTTTTAATAAAGCTAACGCTGAAACTAGAATTTATTTTCTTATTATTAAACCATATTATTCTACAATTGAATTCTACTATTTGAAAGAATTATTTGATAGAATTTTACTCAATTTTGAAAATAAGATTTTGTTTTGTTTTTGGCTCATTGAATTTTGTGAACTTTATTTTATATTTTTTTTTCAACTAGTTTAAGTGAATGTGTGTGTGTGTTTAACCAACAGAATAAAAACAATGAAGAATTTTTGTTTCCACCATATTAAACTATCGCATTTCTGTTTTTGCCAGAATTTACCATCTAATAGAACAAAAATTCTCAGTATTAAGAATTTAGAATTGAAACAAATAAACATTTTTGTTGTTGCCTTTTCTTTTTTTTAGTTGACAATTTTGAGAATTCACGTTTTTGTTTTCATTCTATTCAGTTGAGCGATTTTTATATCAGTATTGAGCGATATTGCCGTTATAATAAAAATAAGAATCAGAAGACCACGTTTCTCTTTGCTTATATCTTCTTTGAAATTTCTTGTTTTTTGATTTGGAAAATAAGATAATTCATATAAGAAGCCAATAGTGTATTAAATTTAGAATTCAATATTCAAATTTTTCGACTCATTTTTTCGAAAAAGTGTTATTAGTGTTTTGTTTTTCAAAAGTGTATGATAAAAAAAATGTTTTGCTTAGAAAAAATACAAGAAAAACTTCACTGAAAAGATATAGTTGGCCATTTTGTTTTTAACATGTTATTAATTAATAATTTACAAATTATATGATTAATTATCTTTATAATATTTTTTTTTTCATTCATAGAATTATTTTTTACATTTAAATAATGATAATAGTCTTTTATAATGCAAAACATTCATTTGACAATAACATGACTCTTTTCATTTATCTTATTCAAAAAGAAAAACGAACAGACAAGTGACCATATTCTTTTTTTTTGAAGCATTGTTTCATTGTTACCTTTTTGTTTGATGAATTTCTCTCTTCTAGTGAAATTTTCTCATTTGCATTATCTATAAAAAAAGAATTTTTTTTTTCCTAAACAGATAAATAAATCTACCTAGCCTATTTATTTAGATGTGTAATTTTTGAATTCATTATTTTTTTTAATGATTTCCAATCAGTGTTAGAGTTCTACATTATAAAAATTTTTAATTAGATTGAATCTAGATCTACATCTCTGAGTTTTATTCTAGACCTGAGACTTGCGCACGTCTGCATCCAAAATATTGAAATAATTTGTCTGAAAAATAAAACAAAATCAAACTAATGATGGAAAAAAAAATTAACTAGATGTTTTTATCAGTGTTACGTTAGAGCCAAAACAAACAACCTAGAAATGTGACAAAACGATAATTTCAATGAGAAAAAAACAGTTTTTTATTCTTTGGAACAGACAAAAAAAAAAAAATTGTCTCAACAGTAAATCTGTCTCGCTGTTTTTTTCTGCCTTCTTTTAGTAGTTGTTGTTTTTGTTGATTTGTTTTTTCCACATACAAGTATATGAAAGTTTGCGTGTATAAAAATTTTTTTTTTTTTTTTAGTGATGTATGTTTCAAATCACGCAGACAAAACAAAACAGAAAAAAAACAAACAAAAAAACCTCGGCAGTAGTCTCTCGAAAAAAAAAAAATCTGAGAATCAAGAAAGAAGCAATAACAAAAATCAAGACCAAAGTTCATTGGGAAAGACGAGAACAACACAACAAAACGAGACAAATTGCTTCCAAATTTGTAGGTATTAAAACACCGCCACCAATAAGATCAAAACAGAAAACCAAAAGAACAAAACAAAACAAACTTAGAGAAAAATAAACTGTTACTTTGATCGAAAGAAAAACAAGAATTCTTTTTTTATCTATTATTATTTGTCATTTGTCTTGATTATTTGTTGTTTCATTATTGTTTGAGGTTTCTTTCTCGTGTTTTTTTGTTGTTCTGCTGCTGTTCATTTTTGTTTTCTTGCTTTGGATTTTTTTTCGTAATTTTAACTTTTTATTTTCTTTCTCTTGGTTACCAATTGTTTTTAATGTTTTTTCAATGGAAAACCTCTTTAAAAATCTCATTTTTGTTGTTGTTGTTGTTCTTCATTTTCTAGTTCTTAAAACCAAATTTGTTCAAATGTTTTTTGAAAAGTATGTTTAGTTTGTTAATAAAAAACTGAACAATCACTATGTGACAATCAAAAAAATTAATCGTTTGAGTTTTAAAACATTTTGGCTTTAAACTTTAAATTTTTATGATTCAACTTTTTTCTCTCTTATTTTCTTTTATCTTTAGCAGAAAAAAAGTTTCAATTGCAAAAATTTTTTTAAGCTTAAAAAAAGAATTTTTTTTAGAGAATATTTAAATTTAAAAAAAAAACTTTTTATTTGAATGAATTTTTAGAAGTTCTGGATGATTCTAGGTTAAGCTCATGAACAACTTAAACAAAAATTTGAACCCAAATTTTAAACTTATTTCGAGCAATTTTTCGCTCTGAAAGACGGAAGAAAAAAGAATTTTTTACGAAAATTTATTTCGTGTCCTTAGTTTTTTTTCTCTTTGCATGATAAACTTGTTCAAAAAAAAACTACCTAAACAAAAAGCAATTGTTTTAACAAGTAGAATTTTACAATTGTTTTTTTCTTTCTTTTTGTTCTAGATTCAAAATATTCAAAATTTAAGAATTGTTTTTTGAATTGTACCCGTGTTTTTTTCTGTATTTGTTATATTATACAAAAGGCACAACAATAATAGCAGCACACCGTTTTTAAGATAAGTTTACCTCAACAACAACAAAAATTCTGTTTATGAAAAATAAATAAAGAGATTTTTTTCTCTCTATCGTATTGCCCCAAAGGGTTTATCCAAAAAAAGTTATTTCAAAAACAGAAAAATCAAAAACATTGTTTCTAAAAAAAAAAATTTAAGAATAGAATAGTTGTTGTTGCTGCTTATGATTCTGACATACTCGAAATAAAGAAAAGATTTTCAAAATTTCAAAACAAACAACTTAAAGTTTTTTTTTCTATGGAACAATTGCTTAATTCTTCTACAAACATGATGAATTTTTTTTTTCAAAGATAAACTCAGAATTTATTTTGAAAAAAAATCGAAGCGTTTTTATTGAAATCAAATAAGCTACAGCAAGAAATTCATGCCAAAAGATAATAGTTTGAAACAAGAAGAAAAACATAGCAAACAAAATTTCATTCTGCTGATCTACGACTATGTTGCTGTTAATCTTCTATTAGCTCATATTTGACATGTGAGCATTTCATTATTAAAAATTCATTCACAGTTATTCAAGTAAAATTAACTTTTTTTTTCACATTACTAACTAATCAAACCAAAAACAAAACAAATATAATAATACAGAATCGTAGAATATATAGAATTATCTTTTCCTATTATGAAAGCATATGAACCTGATATATAACTAAATTTAGATCATCCATTAAAGCATCAGCAACAGAGAAAATTTTACAAATTTTTGTTTAATCATTATTAATAATAATGAAAACAAAATATATGGAACCAGTTGTTGGATAAGCGGGTGGAAAGAGTGTGACCACGCAGAATGACCACACATAAATGTAAATCTTTTCTTCTATCTATTTTGAAACAACATTCTGAATATAAAAAACTGAACATGTTGGATTTTTGTTGTTGTTGTTGTTCATGATAGTGGTGGTGGTGGTGGTAGTTGAAACATAAATGACATTAATTTTTATTTCAGAATAATAAAACATACAATGATATGATGATGATAATGATAATAATACCGATGATGATTAAACTAATACATCAGGTAGTCAGGTTAATTGTCAATCTGTCCACTGCTATGCCATGCATGTTCAGTGAGACAACGTTTCTGCTCTTGTCCTTCTTGTGTCTTCTGTGTCACGTTAATTATTACAATAGCGATTGCAATTTGCTTCAAACTAGATAACAGAGAAAAAAATTCTCAAGACTAAAAAAAAATGAACGTTTCTGAAACAAGCAGTGAGATTGCTTTCGATGTTTGCCAATGTTTTTTATGGTTCTGTAGCAAACAAAATTGTTAGATTTAATTTGCTTCAGTGTTTCAGTTGGTTTTAAGGCTTCAAATGCGACAGTTTTTTTTCCCAAAACTTTGTTTTGTTTTATTCAAAAAAATCCATCATTAATATTTTTTTGAATAGAAAAAAAATTTTAAAATGATTGACAACAGATTGAATGCGTTGAATGATCGTTCAAATGTTGTTTGTAACAATAGGAAACCATTGAGAAACCATTCCAACACCATCAGCAACACCAAAAAACCAAAAGAACTGAATGTCTATCAAAAGACAAATAATAGTGTCGCTCGGCCCAGCATCAACGTCAATGGTAGATCACCTTCATCTAAATGTGCTTCAAATCTAGTTCGCCTGCCAATCCTGGTGAGCAACAATGGTAAACAATCAAAAACAGAGAAAACATCGGAAAAGCCTATGTTGAAGTATCATCATGATTGTGAACGGAGAAAATCCTCTTTGCTCAATAAGACAAAGCTCAATAATTTTGTTGCCAAACCGATCAAACCGACGTACGAAGAAATTTACGATGCCATTATCTACGAGAATATCAATCAGCTCACAAAATTTGTAATGGATGGTTTTGGGGATCAAGTCTATTCGTGGCGTCATTCCAACATCATTCGCTCAAATAAAGTTTTTCAATTTATCGAAGCGATTCCAGAATTAAAGGTAAATAAAACAATTTTTTTAATTAAAACAGGTTTTTTCCCTCTTTATGAAACGTGTTAAGTTTTTAAAACTAAATTTAAAAAAAAAACTGATCAAAACTTTATTCTAGAAACTAAATATTTTTTTTTTAATTGTAAAAATTAATTTTTTAAAAGTTCTATTTTATTTTTTTTATAATTATTATTATGATTGTATCAATTAAGTTTTTATTGTGTATAATCATTATGAGTTTTGATGAAAACAGAAAAAATGCTTGAAACTACAATTTTTTCTCTTACAAATGCTTGCCAAGCTGAATGAAAGAATCAGAAAAAAAATTTAATTTACAACGATAAAAATTTTCTCTTTTTTTTTCATTTGTTTGAATGAATTGAGGAGAGAATAAAAAAAGAATTTAAATTAAAAATTAAAATTAAATAACAGTGATAACGAATAGTGAGAATAAGAAGAAGAGAAAATTAAGTATAAGTTAATTTAGCATTAAATGTTATTTCACGCTTGAAATTTTAATTTTGACTATCTATCTCTTTTTATATTGAATTTAAAATTTCTTTCTCAATAAGAACAACGATTCAAAATAAGAGAAAAAGAAGAAGAAATTTAGAAAACTTAATAAAACTTTCTCAAATTTGAAAGTAAAGAATTTTTTTTCTTTTAAATTTATTTTAAAATTAAAAAACTTTTGTTTTTTCCACTAAGAATTAAAAGAAGAGAGAAAAAAATTTATTAGAAAAACATTCATTCCATGTAATTAATTCTCTTACCGTTTCACTTATCATTGGAATTAAACGAATCATAGAAAAGAGTGAGTTGGTTTTATTGTGTTGAGATAAGAACACGCTGTCTTACATTTTATGCACAATCAATCGCAATTTTAATTCTTTCAAGATGTAAAAAAGAATTTTCGTTTCAAATTTTTTTCAGAATTTCTACACAAATGAATTTTTATTTGTAAATTTATTTTTAACACATCGATAGCTTTAAATTACTCTTGATTTTTATGAAAATAACTAAACAATAAATCCCCCGGGTATGTTTGTATTTGGTCAGAGATGAATGAATGTGATAAATGACACGACTGAATTTCAAAAAGAAAAATAAAAAGTTTTTCATTACTGATTTGTTTTTGAACAATGTTACAGAAAATAGAGAGAAAGAAAAAGAGAGAGATTTTATTTTCTATGAAACTTTCAATGTATCTTGGCGTGAACGTGTTAATGTTAGGGGAAAAAAATCAAGAATCTATTTCTTGATTCCAATCGAAAAAACAATTATTGCTCTCAAGAATTTGAATATGTTAGTGGAAAATAGTTGAGCTTTTTCATAAAGCTCGTATGCTTAAAATTTTTTTTTTGTTTTGCTTTGCTTTGGTTTTTCTTATAATATTCAGAACACTTCAATAAAAATTCTATGAAAAAGTATACACAGGAGAAAAAATGAAGTAAAAGGGAGAGCAAAACAAGTATTTTTTCATATAGTTTTTGAATGGGATGTGTGTGTCTTCTCTGAGGCCTTAGACTAGGAACGTTTTAATTATTATTATTATTATTTTCTACTTTTCTCTCTCTCTCGTCTTTGAAACAGCTTCAACTTATTCATTGAGTTTCCCCTTTATTTAAGAATCCTTTTTTTCTTTTTTTGGCTCTGTATAAACTAATTTATTATTTAAATTATTGTGGAGGGATGATAAAAAAAAAAGAAGATAACATGCACTAAATTTGTCTTTGGAATTCATAAGAGATTTTGAAAAAGTTTTGAACCAAAAGCATCTTCTGATAGTTTTACTAGAAATTGGATTTATGTGAAGTTTTTTTGATCCTTTAATAGATGATGTTTTTGAAATTCCAAAGTCTTGTTAAATTTGAAGAGAAATGTCTCATGTTTTTGACTAAGTTAGAAGAAAAATTGATGTGAATGATTGTATTGACTGTTTTTGAGGTAATTTTAGAAGAAAATTGTATCTGTGCAACGTGCATGTCCACACACACATTTTTGAAAAAAGACTGAGCGTTTGATATTTCAATAAATGAGATTTTTTTTAATAAAAAAACTCAATTTGTATTTCTAGGTTGAGGAAGTTTTGTCGGTTCTATTGTTGTTTTTTTTTTCTTCGACTTCAGCTTATTATTAACACAATTTATATTTAACTCAAATTCTTCAATTATTCAAAAGTTTTTTTACATCTCTTACGAGTCTTATTTTTAATCACCGAATATAATATTATTAAGGAAATAGAAAAGCAAAAAGATATCTTTCATTATTTTAATAAAGAAAAACAAAACTGATTGTCTTATGAAATCAAGATATAAGTTTTTTTTCTCTGCTGTCGTTCACCCTGTTCCTCATTTCACCATAACTCTTGATATTTAAAAAAAAAATAACAAGAATAATTTTTTTTTCTGTAAAAAGAACTGAAAAATTCAATAGAAAAATTTAATTTTAAAATTGTTCTCTCAATTTTAATGGAGCTCAGAATAAAAAATAGGAATTTTTTCAATAAAAATCAATTCCATTATCATTATAACTGAATAATATAAAAAACAACAGTTTTTCCCAGACAGAAACACCGTTTTTTTGGGAGAACAACTCGAATTCTTTTTGTTGTTTGTTTCTTCAAAATTTTTTGAAGCCTCAATAACTTTATTATTTTGAAAAGATGATGAGAAAAACAAACAAAACCTCAGAAACCTCAGCCCAACAAAAATAATGCACTGAAAAGTATTTCTCGAGTTTGATAATTTGATAAAGTTTTTGAAAATTTATTTCTTTTTATTTCTTTTGAAATAAAACGAGCGGTGGGAAAAAAGGCTGGTGACTCGACGACGTACAAAAATTTTCAACATAAAACAAAATATTAATATTTCTGCTTTTTGATTTTTGGCATAGACTAGAATCAACTAAAACAATAAGTTTCCATGGTGATTGGTGAATTTCATTAGGTGCGTTCAATCCAATTCAAACAAACAAATAAATAAATGAATGAAATATATAAAAACAAAACTCAGCCAAATTCTTTAATTTTTTTTGAAGATTTTTTTTCATGAAACTGAAATAAAGAAAAAAAAACCTGAGATTTTCTTTTTTTTATGACAAAATCATAATGAAGATTAATAAAAAGTTTTATATCGAGAGTTTTTTTTCTCTGTTTGAAATTCGTCATAATCATAGTGATGTTGACAAATGAAAGTACAAAAAATATGGTAGACGAGAGTTATCATTCAAAAGCAGATTATCATCTATTCACAATGTGCCAAAAAAAATGAGATGAACTTATGAAACTTTAAAAATTCATGAATAAATAAAAACAAACTCACTTGATACAAGATTTAACCAAAAATAAATTGAGCCAAAAAAGACGATAAACAAATATTTTACTACTTTTTTTTTGCCATTAAAGAAATTTTCATTTGAGCAAGTTTTATTTATTTATCTATTTTTTCTCTTCATTTTTTTTTCGAATTTCATTTTATCCACTCGAGTTTTGTTGTTGTTTTTGTTTTTCATAAATCATTATAATAAAAACCTATTTATCTTGAAGGCGATACAAAATGAAATTTACGTGATAGGAGTTTTAATAATTTTTTTTAATACAATAACAATAATAGTATGAATGAACTTTTATCGTTGTTGTTGTTAACCGTTCCTGATCAAGAGATATAAAATTTTTAATTGGTCTCTAGTCAAATGTATCTTGAATGTTAAACTTACTTCTGTGTGTTTTTTTTTCTAAGAATTCTTCCAATTGACGGTTTTTTTCTTGGGTGAAAAGGATAATTCCATTTTGCATTTAACTTTTTATTTATGCAAATTGTTGTTGTTGTTTATTCAAAAAAAATGGAACGATTTCTTAACAACACTGAGACTTTTTTTTGAAAAAAACTTTTTTTTCAAGTTTTTTACTATTCTACATAAGAGAAAAAGAAAATTTAATTTTATATTCAAATTTTTATCTGTTGTTTGTTCTTTGTTGTTTGACGGTTTGTTTGGTTAGTCTAATCTTGAATATTTTTGAGAGAAAAATAACTTGAAAAAACATTTGTTTAACAAGTTTTTCAATTTTCTTAATAATTTGAAATAAGCAAGTCAACAAACAGACAGAAAAATAAGAACATTCCAAAATAAATAATAAATAAAAAACAAAAACAAAAAACAAGTGTTTTTTTCATTTGGTTATCAATGGTTTGACATTTTAATCAAAAAAATCTAGGGCACATACTAGTGAAAATTGAGATTCTACAAATTCAGGGAAGATATTGTAAAAGAATGCACCGACGAGTTTATAAGGCCACATATTGTAAATTCTATCTATTTGAAAATAGCCAAAAAAATTATGAGTCTAGTTTATGAAAAGAAATGGCTTAGTTGATCATTCTGCTGAGCGCTTGACTCAATTTCAGTGAAGCCACATGTAAAACCAACATATCGATTTTTAGATTCCACGATAAGAAGTTTTCGCTTACCATGACGCAGTGAGGTTGGCGCTGTTTCATATTTCTAGATTCAGAAAAAGTGTAACACTCAAACTGTTGGATCCCAGCTATGATACTCCAAAGAGAAAAATTTGTTTTCAACATTTTCTGTCAAGTTTTTTCTTTTCAGAATCCATTGTTGACCTAGATAAGCTGACTAAATAATTATGTTCAACAGCACAATGATGCTTGGTGGTAATCTTTTTGTATAAATTGTTTAGAATGTTTATTTTTGAAATGATAATTGATGAGCAGTGTTGAAATGTTGAAACAGTCATTTATTGACAAACAACATCTTATTTGTGAAAAGTAGCAGGATAGAAATAAAAATTTCTTCACTTTTTCGAACAGAAATTGTTTTTTTTCTAATTCTATCGTTGATAAGCCAAGTTTTCAAATCCATTCTTTATGAGAAAAAAAAGTTTATTTAGCATTTTATTGCTTGCTGATAAAGTAGATTTTCATGTTCTTTCTAGTCAGGTTACAATTTTATTGGTGGTTGTACGTATTCACAAAACGTAACCAAACTTTAATAGACAGACTAGAGAAGCCAAAACCTTGCATTGTATTCGAAAACTGTTGTTGTTTCTTTTTTAAATTAAAAAAACAAGTTTCGTTTTTTTTATTATCATTTTTTCCAATAAACATTGAAAAATATCTAAAATTCCTAAGCTTTTGGCAAATATTTGTTCCAATTTGAACGAGTTTTTTGTTTGTTTTTTTTTCAAAATTAAATTCTCATGTTTTTTATTTTTAGAGGAAAATTTCCTCACTTCATGGAGCGATAGCTGCTGGTGAAACATTTCAATCGTTACAACGTTTGATTGGCAATCGTACCGAGCTATGGCTGTCACGAGATCAATATGGTGCGACACCCTTGCACAAAGCCACCTTGTACCAAAGAGCTGATGTGGTGAAAGGAATTGTCAGTTCTACTGGTTCCATCGTACTCGACTCTGCCGATAATGTTAGTCACATTTTTAATTTAAAAAAAAACACCTAAAACAATAAACATGCTTTAGATGTTTAGATTTAAGAGCCCAAAAAAAAGCACGTATTAAAATTTAAGAAAAAAACTAATTGACCGTTGCATGATGTGTTAAATTTTGTTTTAAAAAATTTTTTAAAAATAATAGTTTGAGTATTCTAATCATCATGCTTCTCCATCATAAGTCCTTTTGTTAATTACTGCATCAAATTTCTCAAAATAAACAATTGAAGATAATCTGTACGTGTATTTTATCACAGAATATATAAAAAAAAACTTAGCTAGTGTACGAAAACTTTGCACTTTGCCAACAAAAAACAAAAGTCGGCTTACTTGCAATAATTAAAAAAAAAGTTTTTTGTTTATAGTGATAGATAGTTATTCAGCTTCTGAAATCTCTTCTAAAATTCTGAGAGTCTTTTCTCAAAGTTTTTGTTTTTAAATAGTTAAACAGAAAAATTAGATTCGACAGTCAACATTTAACAATATTAATGAAGCATGGCCAACTTTGCACCAAACAAACACACACACACACACACACATCATCCACCCTCGAAACCGAGAGAAAACAAAAATTCAGACAAATACTGGGGTAGACAGGAAAACAAAAAACAAAAAACACACACAGCTAAATCGATTTTAAATTAAAACTTTTCTTCATTTTCTAACAAGAGAATCGGCGGAAATTTTTTCTTAACAAAAAAAACAGAGGAAAGAGGCTTCAGTTTTCAAGCTGCATTTTCCTTCTCATCAGCCTTCCACTATCTTTCTGATCAAGCTACCAAACAGACAAACAAAAACAGAAAAAAACAAAATGAAATTGAGATTTGATCAAAATGAAACAAGAAATTTTTTTGATCAAAGAAAAAAAAAGAGTTTCTCAATTGTTTCAGTTACTAAAATTTTGAATCGAAATTTTAGTTTGTTTGTTTTGGGCTATGTAGTAATAATTGAAGAAAAAAATTTCTATTTTCAAAACGGTATTTGATGCGATTATATTGTATATATTTGAATAGGATTAACGCAATATTATATTTGGTACCGTATTTTAACACAACAGTGGCTTAGGCTCAACTTTTTGTTTCAATTTTAGTTTTAGTTTAAGGAATTTTTCTCTAGAAACAACAACAAAATAGTATAAAATTTTAAAATTTGTGTTTTACAATTTTCCTCTCTTTAAATTCAATTTGTAGCTGAATTTTTTAGAGTGTTACATAAAGACACAGTTTTTCCGCAGTTTAATGTAATTTTATTCATAGTTTTATTTTAATCAAATGTATTATTTCATCTCATTAAATTGTAATTCTAGTTTCAAATATTTGATCGAGCTTAATCGTATTGGAGTGTTGGTAGGGGCAAAAGAGGAAGAGGGCAGAAATGTGCTTAAATGTACAATTAATTTCAAGGTCTGAAAACTCTCTCTTCCCATACCTCTCCATTTTTCTATTCTGGTTTTTTTCTGGTTGATCATATTAATAATAAACACTTTGGACCTAGAGCAAAAAAATAGATCACAGTTCTTTTTTTAAAACTATCATTGACCAACGATTCTCGTATATATAAAATAATATATCTGTTTGTTGTTTAACTTTTTTTCTTCTTCTCATCTCTTGTTATAAATAGCTCAAGTTTTTGTAACCATAGCCACAACCAACTGAGAAAAAAATAGTCATTTTTTTCAATTAGCAAAGCGGTCATCACATTTTTCCAAGCTCTAAAAGGCAAACAAAAGAATACCGGCTTAAAATATTTTTTTATTGAAAAAAAAATAAAACTCTAGTTTTCAAAAAAAAATCCTTTGAATTTTAGTGTGGCAAAACCAAAAAACAAAAACTTGAGCTTAAATTTAACAAATATCTATTTGGTTTTGTTATGTTTTTGTTCTGTTATTGCCGGTTATTTAGCAAGGACGAACTGCATTACATTTTGCTGCGTTTATACCAGATTTTGGTCGGATGTATTGCCAATTAGTGGATTTAGGCGCCATGACCACCGTCACTGATATTGTAAGTTCTCTTTTCTATTCTCTTTATTAAAATTGCACGAAATTTTAAATTTAATTTAACAATTTTTTTTTTGCAGATTTAAGTAATTTAAAAAAATTTATTGTTATTCGTAACTTCAATTTAAAATCGTTATTGAAGTTGAATATATTAGTACAACTAAAAGAGAAATAAAAAACTGAAAACTTTAATTCAAAATTAATCTATGCTCAATCGTGATTTAAAATTCAAATGAAAATTTTTTTTTATGTTTAACTAAAATTGAAATAACAAAAAAAAATAATAAAAAAAAGCATCTTGTTTTTTTTTTGAAAGAATGTTATCTTTATCTCTCTGAATACATATCCAGTGGTTTTCTTTTCTCATTAAACCTTTTGCTCAAATATTTTAATTTTTTTGTTTTATTAGGACTCTTATACTCAATGATATGGGAAAGTTTTTAAAATATGAACACACAAGCGTACATTAACTTCACGACTTTGTGACAGATAACAAAATTATTAATAATTTTTTGTTTTGTTTTAGCTCTGTTAATATTTCATTTTGAAACATTCTTTTTAAAAAATATAAATGAATTCAAAAATTAAAATTAAATTCACAATTAAAAACTTTCATATCAAATTTTATTTTTAAAAAAAAGAAAGTTTAATACAATAAATTTTAATTAGTATTATTTTGGTTAACACAAAATGAAAGTACCATTTCTCTTTCAAAAAACCGAATGTCTGCTTTTGAAAGATATTGAATTTGTTTATGTTACCAATGTTTTGTTGTTTTGTTATATTTTCATTTGAAATTTTTTTTCGATAATCAATAAACAATAATAGCCTAGTTCTAGAGAGAAATTTCTTTCAAAAACGTCTGAAAAGATGGATTGTTTGGTGATTTTAGTTTCTAAGAAAAACAAAAATCCTGAAATAGTTTCTTAAACATGAATAAAATTGAAGCCCGATATTTTTTATCAAATAATTTTTAGAAAATTTTCAAAAATATTTTTAATCTGTCTTAAAAATTAGTTCTCAAGATTAACAGAATCCTCATTCTGCTGAGTTTTTTTTCCAATGTTCCAATTAAAAAGAGTGGTTGGATTGTTTCTATAAATAAATTTTTTTTTTTTGACATTTGATTCTTGCAAAGATGGCAAGCAATTCCAATACACAAACAAACCTTTTCTCATTTTTCAAATTCATTAGATTGGCCTATATTTTATTCTTTTCCAAAGAGAAAAAAATTTCGTTTCTTGACATTCAATTTATTAATCAATAAAACAAAGTAGATGCATATAAAAACTAATCATCAATATAGAACTAAATTTTTCTATTTCCATGATTGAAAACCTTTGGAAAATTTAAACTAAATCTTTAAATTGATTAGAAAAACGTGTATAGTAAAACAAATAAAGTTGCATTTAAACAAAATCAAATTTCTTCAAATTTTTGAAATTGAGAACCAAGTTTTTCAGATGCAAGATGTCGAACGATTATTTTTTTCGGAAAAAAATTCTTCAAATTCTTAGTGTGATCAATACTACTCTTCATACCAATAACACTTAGTACGGATAGTAAATGTAAAAGTACAATTTATTTGATGAAATATTTTTATTAATGAGGATTGTTCGTGTGTGTGCGGTGCTTGTTGGGGGTTTTTTCTTCGAAAAAAAAAAAACTATGAAAATTGGTCATTGGGTACCGGTATAGCAGGAAAAAAAAGGTCTCAAGACTATAGAAAAGAAATCCACAACTTATATTATTCATAAAAAAGAAAACAACATAAAAAAACAAAAAAATTGAAGGAAAAATTCTGTTTTTTTTGTGTGTATTTTTCCTATGAAAAACATAAACAACGCCAAACACCAGACCTAACTGACAACAACAAAAACTTGTAATCTAGCATTGTTATGGTAACCTAAAGCTAAGGCCTAGTGGCGTATGTAACCTGGAAATATTTTCTCCATTATTTAGGTTAAGTTTTTTTTTGTTGTCAACTTAATTATTGCATACAACCTAAGAAATAATGCTAAATGTTGTTGAGACGTAGATAAAGATCGTTGGAAAAAAAAACAAATAAATTACGTATTTCTTCTGAATTTCTTTGAACTCAAATTTCCAGACTTGAGAGTTTTCAAAAAAAAAAAATCTTTTTAAAAATACTTTTTTGATTTGTTATCTTTGCAAAAATTGACAAATCAAAATTTTCTTGAAACGAATAATTGGGTATTTCATTTTCTTTTTTTTTTGGTGTTTGAAGTATTCTCGACGTCCCGAAGACTACCTCCAAGATTCGATTATTCAAAAACAGCAATCAAAATTCGAAAAAAAATTGGTGGTGTCATCAAGTTACAACAAGGACACAGCGTTGAATACAAAGACGAGTACGACGATAACGACAGTGGTTTAGGGAATTTTGATTACAACTACACATCGATTGATCCAAAATCGATTGAGAAATCTTTTCCAACTGCCAGCGCTCTAGATTTAAATGCTGTCTCATCGTCTTACACGTTTGAATTGTTCTATGATCGTTGGTTAGATCAGGATCAACTTTATCAGCCTGATAGAGCCAAAAAATCTAAAACTGAAACTTCAAAAAAATCGAAAAACTATCTTGAACTTCCTGGAAAAAAATTTAGATCAAATCAAAAAATTGAAAAATCTCAAGGAATGTCATCTCAAGTGGATAGTCAACCAACTCAAACTAAATCTATCCGAAAACTACCATGTAAGTTATGAATTTTTTCTGTTTTTTTTTCTCGAATTGAATATATTTAAAATATTAATTACATTAAAATTATATTATCGCAAAGTTATTGAGAAAACAACCAAATATCTAATTTATCAAAACCAGATTATGATTTTAAGCTAGGTCTCGAAAAATGAGAAAGTTAGAGAGGCTTTTCAAAATGATTTGAAATGAAAAACAATCATTTATATTCATTATTTTATCTCATGGAAACATTTTACTTTTATTATTAATACTTTGGATGTACTATTGTACGTACGCAGTTGTGTAGGTTGTGGAAAACGAAACAATTTTTCTTCTCTCCACTAACATGGATAAGTAATTTGCGGGTAGCGAGTGAATTTATTGCAACAATTTGCATTTATATTTATTTATTTTTATCCTGAATTTAGGTTTTTCTATCCCGTTATTACAAGAATTTCTCTTTTCATTTTTTTTTTTTTTTTGAAAAAAAGTTTTGATGCACTTTTGGAAACAAAAATTTTAAATTAACATTTCTTCATTTAGTTTAAGTTTTTTTCTCATGAAATTTACAAATAAATTGTAAATTATTTATATACACCATCAACATACTCATAAACGAGAAAAAAAATATTTCACAGCGTAAGTAATTCGAGAATATTTCCCCAGTCCAAAATTCCAAGATAAATTTTTGAAATGAAATTTTTTTCCCCTCGTTTTCATGTTTCTATCTTTTCATTTTGTCAAGTTTATTTGATTGAACTCACAATTTTTTTTCTTTTTTGCAACTAAAATAAAAACAAATGCTTTTAATTTAATTATTAGTTTTAAAATTTTGAAACATATTTTTTATTCTTCTTTTATTAAAAATATTTTTTTATTTTTCTAGCTAATATCTTCAGCAATTCAAAGAAATAAAAAAAAACTTTGAAAATTGTTAGTGTGCTGAAAGAATAAAAAACAAAAATTCATTAATCAAATTTTTTGTTTTAGTTTTTTTTAATATATGGTGTTTAATGTGTTTAAACACAAACATTTCATTTATCATAAACTAAATATTCGAGAATCTTAACTAGAAACTTGTTCTCGTTTTTTTTCTGTTTCTCAAACTCATCGTTGTGAAACATTTTAAAGTTTTAACAAATGCTTATTATTGTGTTTTTGTTTCTATATCTCTGTTTTAATGATGTTTCTTTTTCTTAGAAAAAAATTTAAATAAATTTAAATTTTCAAAAAATCTCTATATAATTTGAGTCTTTCAGATTGAATTTGTGTTTCTGTTTGAAAACTTCAAAATAAACAGAAATGATTGGAAACTGATGGAGCTGATTTTTTTTTTTATTAAGCTAACTTTTAATATTTTTTTCCTGTTGTAAAAATCTATCAAAAACAGAATGTTAGTTTAAAAAAGTTGAAAGTTTTTTTTTCAAATTTATAACTGAAAAAATCAACCAATTTGAAAAGGATAAAAAAACTTTCGGACAGTGATACTTGTCAATTGGAAAATATTTCGTAAATGTTGCGCTGAAAATTCGAATGAAATGCGTAAAAGATTTGAATAAAATTTGAAACAAAAATTTTCATCAAAAACGTCGAGAGAATTTATTCTGAGACAGAGAGGAAATTCAATATTTGATTTTTCACATCGGGAGCTTATCTTTAAGCAATTAAAAACTCAATTATATTTCCATTTTTAATTACTTAACAAACTGAAAAATCATTCGCTTCTCATTTTGTTTTTTTTAATGAGAAAAAATAACCAAAAATTCATAATTATCTGTTTGATTGTTTCAGGCAAATCAGTATTTTTTTCTTTTTAAATTATTGTTTCGTTTTGTCTAAATTTTTTTTTCTTGTTTTTCGTTTGTTTCAACAATAGTTTAATGGTTTAATTTTGGAAAAAACTAATATTGTTTGTCTCCATTCACATTGGATCACTGTTTTTGTTGGTATTCCAATTTTCATTATAATATTTTATCATGGTATTTTTTTATATTTCTATTTGGTAATCTCTGCTTGAATAATGCAAAAATAGTTTTAGTTGAAACATATCTATACTATTAATATTGAACCAAGAAAAAAAAAACAAACTAACAAAAAGAATACATATTGCAAACAGATTGCTTTGAAACTAAAAACAAAGCAGAAAATTTTAGAATAAATCAATTGGAAGTTTTTTTCTGTTTATCTGAAACTTTCCAGTTGATAGTTAACGGTTAATATTTGTAGAACATTTTTTCGATGATTGAAAAATGCAAACAAACAAACAAGCAGACAAAAAAACTTCTTTTGAAATGAAAAATTATCAGGGGAAATACACCCAGAGACACAGACTTACACGCACACAAACAAACAATTGTTTGGGATAGTTTTTCCTCGAATCGTATGGTCTATTTTTTTTCTCATTGAAACAAATACAACCAGCAATCTTTTCTCTCAAACAATTTAATTGTAATATATTGTGGAAAAACAAAACTTTTATAAAATTTATTTTTAAATAATCTCAACTTTTTTTTAATTAGATTCTATTCACTTTTTGAAGTTTAATTTTTTTCAAAAAAATTCTTTACTCTTTCTGAGTTTAATACAAACTAGATTTGTTTGAAAAAAAAACTTTAACTAAAAATCAAAAAATGAATTATCACTCAAGTTTTCAGGGCATAATAATTTTAAATAGACGTTACAATAACATTGCTATAAATTTGAAATTTATTTTTAAAATAATTTTTCTGTTGTAGAATATAACTCATATTCATGATTTAATGTGTGCTAATTTTTTTTCAGTTTTTTTCTTCATTTAAATTTATTCTATTTAACCAAAACTATCTGTGCAATTAGACTAGAATAAGGATGAAAAAATAGAATTGAAAATTGCAACGCGTTGGTTTTTTGTTTTGGTTGGAATTTTCAATAACAATCCATTAGCCAAGTGAAAAAAATGAGCAAAGGTTTTTGTTGTTGTGAGTGAATCGAAAAGAACTCTGAATCTTCTTGGTTGTTGAATTGACAATTTCGAAAAAAAAATTAATGAATAAAAGAAGAAAAAAACTTTTATTTTCTATTTTTTTTTTTTTGTTTCATATCTGATAAACGGTCCATCTGTTGTGCTTTAGTTTTCAATATATTTTTTTTATGTTCGAAATAAAACAAGTTCTGTGTTGTTTTTCTCTTGCAAAGAAAAATTTTTCAAATTTACAATTGAAAAGCTTGAAGAAAAGCTATTGTGTTTTGTTTTTCTTTCAATGATAATGATCTTTTGTAATTCTTCTTTCTCTTTTTTTCTCTCTGATTTTATTATCTCATAATTTGACATAATTTTATTTTGAAAAGAATTTTTTTTTCTGCATCACGACAACAACAACCTCCTAGTAAACTGACAATGGAGAAGAAAAAGCTGAATTACAGATTTTAAATTCAATAAAAATGTTTTACAACAATAATAATATGATTATCATAAAAATAACAGGCTATTATAAAATAACAAAAAAAAAAACATTTTCATTTTACATACATTTTATAAAAAAATTATTTATTTATTTATTTGCTTGAATTTGGGTTTTCTATATTATTTCAAACTGAGAAAAAATGCCAAAAATAAATTTTGAAAGAAAATAATAATTCTTATGAAATATAAGTTTATATTTTTTTTTCTCTTTTAAAAAATCCCAATAATTCAAAATGTGTGTGTGTCTGTGTGCGTTCAATCATTTTCGATTATGATCTGCTTGTCTGGATTTTTTTTCTCAAGAAAAAAATGATGATCAAACTAAAATCATTTCGATTAAATCGAATCAATAATTCAATATTTTTCTTATTTCCAACAGCTTCTGTTGATATGTTGTTTTGGTTGATTTTTGTTGTTTTTTCCTCAATAATAATAAAAAAAACTTTGAAATTTTTTGTGTGTTTTGCTTTAAAACTTGACTCAAAAAAAGCAGAAGTTTAAGGTTTTTAAAACGATTTCATGACAGAATGAATTTCCGCCCCTAGCTTGGGACTAAAAATCAAGTTTTTTTCAGTATTTTTTTTTAGTCAATTTGAAATTGCCATTAAAAACATTAAATTTACAAGGAGGTTGTTTAAAATGTTATAAATCCATACGCAGTGTTTGATAGCATAACTGACTTTCAAAACGAGTTTTTGCAATCAACCAGTTGAATTCGATTTTTTATAAATTCAGAAAATAAATTAAATTTCAGATATCTATCGAGGCTGTTTTGTTGGATATCTAAATAATCATTTTAAATCGATTAATGAATGAAATAAATTAAACTGAAGAAACATTTGGTTGTTTTTTTTTATAAAAATTCTCAAATCATCAAAGTAATAATATGAATTTTTCCATTTAAAAAAATGAAACAAATAGCGACATTCTGTTTATTTTGGAAATGATTTGTTAATGGATGAAATACATGAGTGGTAGAATTAATTATTGAGAAAACAAAATAGAAGTTCTGGTTTTTCAGATAGCCGAATGGTCTTTAATTTTCCAAAAACTAATGATTGAAAAAAAATTCTTTGGCTTTTCTGGAAAGAAAAATAAAACTATTGAAACAACTATGAAACGGTCATATAAATCCTTCCCCAAATCCTAATGTTCATTGAATCGAATAGAAACTTAATTAATAAGATATGTGAGCTAAATTTGTAATTGTTGTCGTTGTTTAATAAATAAATATTGAAAATAAAATTATGTTGACCAGAAAAAATTTAGGAAAAAAGTTTGAAACCTCAAAAACTCGAACCAAAAAGAACTTGGTTCAAATTTTCCAATCAAAATGATCAATAAAAAAAAATAATTTTTATTATTATTTGATGTAAATTTTTACTTTCAAAAATTTTCTCCTACTTTTTTTATTATTTGATTTTTTGTTTGTGACCGATTAATTATAAAAAATGATTTATATCATAAATTTATAAATTAATGATATGAACCGTTGATTTTGAAATCGAAGCAAATCTATTTTTTTCAGAAAACAAAGCTTATCAGTTATAATTTTATAAATTTGTTCCAGATAATTTAACTTGAATAGAATATATTTTATTCTAAAAATATCCATACTATTGCTAATATTGCAATTTTTTTTAATTGGTCAACTTCACTTTAGTGAGCCTAACCTAATTTTAAAAAAAGTAAATTTCAAACTATAAATATAAAAAAAAATTTTACTGAAATAAGCATGGACTTACGTGATATCTCATATTTCTCGTTTCATTTGGACTTGAACTACTTTCAAAATCAACGGTCTTAATAGTTGAAAAATATTTTTGAAATAAATTGGATTTCTTCCAGGAATATATTTATTAAAATTTTCAAATATTCAAAACTTTAATTTTGATAGGATGTTTAAAATAAATTAATTTATTCAATATATTTTCAATAACAAAAACCAGAAATTTTTAAAAAAAAGATCTGTAGTTTGTTAAATAATTTTTTTTCGTATAAATCTTTATTAGTTTCATTTAGTCGTATCAATTTTGTTAGTGTTATCATCAACAAAAAAAATTGATTATCAATTTTTTTTCAGTTTATAAGCTTTCAAAAATAAATTCAGACTGCCTTGTATTAATTATTTTGATAGATTAAAAAAATTATTAATTTTTTTATCAAAAAATTTGTAAACAAATACCTTTTTTGTTTCATCAATAATTTTCTAATATTATTATTTTTTTGGCCTTAGAATTTTTGTGGTTTTTCATCCGAAATTGAAAACCAAATAATACGATGATAAATGTGATTCATTTTAATTTCAACTGTGCACAACCGTTTTGATAGATGATTCTACAAATATTTGTATTCGAATTTTTTTAGAAATAAAAAATTTGTTCTCAATAATTTTTTTTTTGGAAATGAACAATTCGTAAGCATTATTCAACCAAGATTTATTGATGATTTTGGCAACTGTAGATTAATGTTTTGATGAATCGATTCTGAAATCATTTTATCAAACTAAATAGAAAAATTCTTTAATTTTTTTTGCCATTAAATTTTTTTTTTGAGATCATTTTATCACAGATAACAAATATTTTCTTGTTTTTAAAATTTTATTATTCTTATCTGTTATTTTATGCAAACAGCTATCGATAGTAGTAACAACAGCGTAAATGTGAAAAATTCGGCTCGATCAACAAGTCCATCTTCTATGAAAGGCATCAACGTCAAGGATCTTGTCAAACAAGGTAATTTGACCGAACTAGAAGAATTTGTCTTGCAAGGATATGGTGATCGGTTGCTTGGTGAGCATTCATCAGCACCACTGGTTCAAGAGTTTCTAGATAATCTGCCAAACTATCTGGTTAGTTGATCGAAGACAAAAAAAACTAGGATTTTAATTAAAAAGTTTTGTTTTAGGATCAAATCAGTGAACTGCATAAAGCGGCAGCTCG
Source organism: Octodonta nipae (assembly GCA_034190945.1). Lineage (NCBI taxonomy): Eukaryota > Metazoa > Arthropoda > Insecta > Coleoptera > Chrysomelidae > Octodonta > Octodonta nipae. Next base: position 1,713 of record JAVLUE010000304.1, on the reverse strand, counting down.
TGGCAATATACGAGAATTTCAATCATGGCTCGATCGATCTTCATTGATTTCTACTCGTGACCCATTAGGCGCATCGGTTTTGCACAAAGCTGTTTTGCATGGCCATTTCGATTTGGCTGAGTTTATTGCCTCAAACTTTGGCCAAGTTTCTCTTGACAATATTGATCATGTGAGAGTCAAAGAGTTTTTTTACAATTCTAAAAATTGATTGACTTTTTCAGGAAGGACGTACACCGTTACATTACGCTGCTGGTCTCAAAGATCGGTTCATTTATCAAATGCTTTTGAAACAAGGAGCGAATTCATCGATTCAAGATCAAGTATTTCTAGTTTTTATTACTACCCAACATCATATTAGTGTAGGTTTTCGTTCAAAAACGTGAAAAAATTATTTCTTTTCAACTTTTTGAGCTCTTTGTTAATTTCACTAGTTTTCAGTATTTAGTTTGTTCTTCTATTTTATATGATGTAATAAAAAAATTATTGATTTTTTCCTCGATTCATTATTGTTATAAACAGAAAAATAAAACAGCTGACTTTTATCTTCGATTTCCTGAAGAATTGAATTTAGCACAAATCATGAAACGCTCTCAACGTTTGAACGCTAATTATGCTATAACTTGGCCAATCGGATAAAATCAAAACTACCAACAAAACGTATGATATTTTATTTTATATTGCTAATTTATTATTTCAAATAGTAAAAAAAAATTTGAACATCTCGATCTGCATTTTTGTTAATAGAAAATTTTGCATTTGCAACGCGAAGCTTGAAAACAAATTATTTTGCAATGAAACTTGTTGTTTCTTTAATCGAATAATCAAGCTTTCTTCTTAATCGAGAAATGCCAATTTGTAATTTTTTTTTGCAATCTATCATGTTATGGTAGACAAAAAGCAGAATTGCTTTTCTATTGTTGTTTTTTCTCAATGTCAAATTCTCGGTTTTTTTTATCGAGAAAACTTGATCATATAAATATAATCGAATTGTAATAATAGAAAAAATCTTGGTTTGACCCGAATCGAAACCCAAACACATCACACATTTTAGAGAAATCACTATTTCAATGATTAAATGCTGCTTTTGGCAGGTCGCAGAATTCTTTCTCTCTATCCCCATTATAAAGTTGGACCAAAAAATAGAGAAAAAATCAACTTAATGAAATCAATTGGAAAAAACCTCTCAATCAGAAATGAATAATAAAAAAAAAAGTTGAATGAAGTTTTCTATTTTTTTCTGTTCGACCAGAAAAAAAAATTCTCTTCGGTCTGTTTGACTCGACAAAATCACAATGATGATGATAATGATTTCAATTGAAATGAAATATATTGTTCAACAGAGAACAACAACAACGAAACGACAAAATTGAATGTCAATTCTGTCGTTTCGTTTTCTTCTTCTCTCTCTCTTCCGATGATCCTTTTTGCTCTTCGTTTTAAATTGTTCCCGATATAATAAAGTGAGTGAGTGAGAAAAAAAATGATAGAGAATTTTTTTTTCAAATAAAAATTCACATACTAGTGTTATTGTGTGTGTGTGTTTCGATATATGATATCATATAACCAGAGATTTGTTTTATTTGAAATTGAATAAATTTCAAAAAAAAAAGTAGAAAATCCAAATTTTCGATTTTTTGTCAAAATGATGATTCTCTGGATTTTCAAAATTCTCTGGATCTTTTTAAAATTCAAAATTTGATTAAAAGAAAAAAT